>VDFB02001114.1:0-24773 GCA_007258455.2 Sequoia sempervirens | reverse complement strand
ATATTATATCCACTTTTGTCATGCAAATAACTAATATCACTATTGAAACTAAAGGTTTTACCTTTGTTTTGCCCAGTAGGCCTAGGTTTGTGTTGGGTGTTTGATTAACAACATACGAGTAGCCAAATGAAAAATAGATAGTAACAGAAATACAAGAGGTAAAAACGTAGAACACGGATGAATTTGTCCAAACATTACAATTCAACGAAATGGAACTTGAAGCAATGGAGCAACCAATATTTAAGAAGAACAAACTAGTCCCAAAATGCCTTCGTTTATTTGAAAATACTATACCTTTAAATAAATTGCTAAACTTGCTTAAAAAGGAAGATTATTGTATTGTCCATTCAAAATATGGGAATTGTTTGTCACCTTTAAATGATTTAAATTCACTTCCACCTCGTGGAGATAGAATAGCGATATAGGACCTCCCCTGCGAGTTATCTATAAAAAAAAAATCCACTTAAAAGAAGAATTATTATCGATAAAAAGTCAGCTGTTTAAAACGTAGGACTCATTTGTTATCTTCTAAATAACTTAAATTCGCTTAAAAAAATTATTACCTATAAAAAGTTAACTATTCAAAACCTAGGCTCATTCGTCGTCGTCTAAATAATTCAATTCACAAGTACAAAAGAATTATTTACAATAAAAAATCAAATAGTCAAAACTTAACTTATGACTGTGTGTGGTCTTAGATGCGAAACTAAGAAATTATAGAAACGAGAAACGACCTTTAAAAATCCTGAATAAAGACTCTTCTTTGAAAAGGAAATGAAAATTTATTATTATTATATAAAACCTCGTAATCTGTTATTCGGCCGTTTTGGACTTTTCTAAAATACACGTCTTATTATTTCTGTCTGCCTACACGTTTATGTGCAAAGACTTATCCGCAGACCAGGCCGATAACAAAAATGTGATAGATTTTAGCCAGTGATCTTATCTCTGTCTGCGCCAGCCATTGGAAATTTTAGTCATCGATTCTGTATCAGGAGGGGGCCACGTAACTCGTTCATCATAAGCATTCCTTTGTGATGTGCGCGCCTATATAATGAGCTGCGCGCACCACAGCATTTTATAAAAGCAATAAGCAGCGGCCCGTTTCTTCTACTGCTTTTTAAGAGAATTTGTAGTGCAATTTTACAAGGAAAATGGGCATTCCAGTGATAGACATGAAAAACATAGACGGAGGAGACAGAGAGGTGATCATGGCTGAAATAGCAAAGGCCTGTGAGAGTACTGGTTTCTTTCAGGTGAGCACAATTGATCATATTTTTTCACATTTATAATACACACTTACTAATCATGGTAGTGATAGCACCTAGCAGAAAGAAAGATGAAGTGATTTCTCATTCTGTGCTTGCAGCTTTTGAACCATGGCATAGAGCATGAACTTATGGACCGCGTAAAGAAAGTTTGCTCGGAGCACTATAAGCTTAACAGAGAGCAGAGCTTCAATGACTCTTTGCCTGTAAGGTTGTTGACCAACGCTCTCGCGGCTCAAGACAGTGATGAGGCTAATAAGATTGAGAACGTTGATTGGGAGGATGTTTTTCAAGTACACGAGATGCAGGAGACCGATTCATGGCCTTCCCAACCCAGTGATTTCAAGTACAACAACTCAACTATTCTATTGCCGCTTGAGTGACATAATAGAATACAATTTAAACGTTTGTATAAATATGCGTAGAAATTGTAAAATTAGCAAAATGTTCATCATAACTATGTATATACAAGTGTTTCTGGATATTGAAAAGGAAATACCCCAAGGGTGTGACTGATACATTATATTGCATTTTACTCAGGTAAACCATCCAGGAGTTTCGAAACCAGATATTTTCATTGACAGAAAAGCTGCTGGAACTAATAAGCTTGAATCTGGGGCTAGAGAAAGAGTACCTGAAAGAGGCATTTGCAGGAGGAGAGAAGCCATTCTTCGGCACCAAAGCGAGCCATTATCCTCCTTGCCCTAGACCGGACCTCATCAATGGCATCCGTGCACACAGAGATGCAGGTGGCCTCATTCTCTTATACCAAGACGATCAGGTCTCCGATTTGCAGGTCCTCCACAATGGCACTTGGGTTGACGTACAACCCATTCCATACGCAATAGTTGTTGACATTGGGGACCAGTTGGAAGCCATCACTAACGGCAAATACACCAGTGCATGGCATCGCATTCTGCCCACTAAGAATGGCAATCGTTTCTCAGTGGCATCGTTCTATAATCCCTCATATAATGCGATGGTTTATCCTGCATCTCAACTCACCGCTCAAGTCAATGCTGGCGAGACCTGCGATGAATTATTGAGTTATCCACAGTATCTTTTTGGAGACTATATGCAGGTTTACAGCCAGCAGAAATATGAAGCCAAAGAGCCACGATTCGAAGCTATGAGGATAGTGAATGTAGAATGCCGATAGGGCTGCTCCTCTTCTCCTTTCGTCCATTTTAATTTGTGTTGTAACGTCTTTGAATAAAGATAATGCGACGGCCTGGCTTATGCTTTTTATGGCATACTTATCCAACTAAAAAATCAGGATTTTCGCTCTATTTCCGTCCACAATGCATATAAAAAAATCTAAGAAATTAATAATGAGTTTTCAATCATATATTTCTAAAAGTTAATATATATAGAATTATACAACTGTTTCTAATAAAAAAGATGTGTAAAGGAAATCTATTGAGACGAAATTTGACTTTATTTTTTAAGTCTCAACTCTTCTCATCCTAGTTAGGAGAACACATTTAAACACGTGTTTCATATGGGCTAGGATTTTAAAATAGAAAGCATTCATACTAATAAGAGAATAGTCAACTAGTATAATCGAACATAAAAGTAATATTATAGGCTTCAATCGTGATGCTTTGTCTATATATTGAAAAATTAAATACGACTAGTAAATGCAACCTCTCAATATATTTAAAAATTCAAATATAACTAGCAAACATAACTTATAGGTTTCAAATTTAAATGAACTACATATACTTGAGTCAAGATGAAATTTGATTATATGCCAACCTACAAAAGGTAAAAATAGGCGTATTTATATGTAGCGTCTTATTGCTCACATACCGTGCACATTGGAAAATAATAAGTATAACACTGTGACTTACATTATTACTTTCTATTACAAATGTGTGTGACGTTGAAGCCTCACCATATCACAAGCATGTTTATGTATCATTATACACAACGATTCTCACAAAAATTAGAGAGGATTAATTGATGAATTAAGTATTATTATGCGTTATAACTTTGCTGTGTCTGGTAGGTGCTATATTTTAAACATAAAAAAATAATAAATTGTGAATGTTTACGATATAATCATGTTTGTATAGATTGGGCCATCCAATAACAAGTACATCTCATGAATGTGATTGACGAATCTACTCTATAAGCGTGCATAATAAACATTTACATAGCTACACACGTCGAACATGTATCATCTAGTTTGATACATATATTATAACCAAGACCCGTCAAAGGGTTGTTACAAAATATATTTTCTCTCTCGAGAAAGACAACCAAATGAATCTCTCAAGTTAAATTATGACGGTGTCTCGTGTGCAAATATAAGAGCTTAAGGTATCGGATGCACACCATAAAGGAACCTTCTAGATGGTTACCAAGGGCAGCCTCAAAAATAAAAAAATGTTAAGGGAATAAATAACGAAGCTAAGGCACAAGTGATGGTTGGGGGTCTACAACTTGTGATCCAAAGTAGCGTCATATCCATTCATATTGAGGGTGATTCTACAAGGGCCCAAAACTGAATAGGCATACATTTCCAAAGTTAAATGATGATTTAGTTCCCTAGCACATGACCTTATGTGGTGTGAAATGATAAAATCGCTCTTCGGAATTGATCCAAAAGTGGTGGAATTGTTTAGTCAATTCTTATTGCCCCTTTCCTTTCTATTTTATGTTTGCACGATCATTTTCCAAGTGTTCTTTCCCTCCTGTTTTTCATCACCGTGCAAGTTGATCTGGGTTTGTGGACTTCATAACCTCCCCTTCTATGAGCATTTTTTTAGCACAATACTGTTGGTGTATAGATTTTTCTCCAAGTCCAATCCCAATAATTACTATGATGAAATCCCCTCCTCAAGATAGTGATGCCAGCTTTATTGAAAGACAAAAAATTTAAAGAAAATGTAACTGCACATTTTACAACGACTCTGATAGGGTTTTATTGAACTCAAAAAAAAAAAATATTACAGTAATAAATAGCACTATAATTTACCAAATAGAAGGTGGATTTTTTTAAATATGTGTGGAGAGGTAGGGTTTTATAATTGTTTAAATTGAACAAAAGAAAATAGATTATGTTAAACCTACTCACAATAGTGTTTTTGAAAATGAGAGATAAATAAACTCACAACGAATATGAAAAAGGTCATCGGAAGATTCGATGGAATAAAAAGAGACATCTGGCGTAAGAGAAGGCATCGTTGCCTTTGAATCTAACATAAGAAGGAATATACAACAATAATTTCACATTGGACATGTAAGAAACTGGATTGAAATATACAACAATCCTTTATATCCATTAAAATAATCGCCTTAGACTTTATCGAACCTTTGGATGATTAGGCATCTTTATTCTTGAACCTCCAAAACAAGAAAAATCAAAACCGTTGGAGTATTAGTTCATCACTTACCATCATGCTTGCTAGAGTGGAGCATAAAATCCTCACATGTCTTGGCATAAACATTTTTTGGAACATCGAGCCATCGGGCTGCATTTTATTTGCACACCTATCCGACCGAGGATGTGGGCATGTTCACCTCTGATATCCCGACAAAAACACCTTATCATCAGAAATCGGGTCTTCGTTGAACAACTTTCCAATGGGATGAGGGGATGTGATACGCCAATAATCCAAACGTACGATGATGTTTGTAGATGAAAGTTAGACCCTCAAAGCATTGAGAATAGAAGGAAAAGGATGAATGGATGGGGAACTGTGAAATTTGGAAAGACTTAGAGGAATTTTAGAATGGAATAAGGGGAATGTCAAGGTATAAAATTCTAGGGAAGGAAAGATTGGGATTACAATTTTAATGGGGATGGAGAGATTTTAAACTCCAAAAGTCTGGCAAGGATGGATGGATGAAGAAGTTTGAATTTTGACAAATGCAACAGACCTGGGCCTTTTCACGACTTTCGGGCTTCGAGGGTCAAGAAATCCAAGGAATGATACGAAAGCAAGGGAAACCCGGACAATCTAAAAGCATAAAAAATTAAACACTTAGGAAAAATTTATGTTTTAGAATTTCTAGGATAGGGGTGTCAAATGAATTGTATAAATGGAAAGGAAACCAAAACAATCTGAAAGGCTGAAATATTCAACATGGGTAAAACTTACATTCAAGCTTTGGGGACCGAGGACTTCAAGGAGGTGCGAGTGTCATGCGCTTTGGATTAACAAACTATACCAACCATTACCCATACCAAAGAGACCATAGGATGATATAAGCATGCATTTTGTGGTTGGGCTGGCAAGAACACAGAGAGTAAGGATTATATAAATTGTGGTTGTTGGTAGACTCTCAAAAGTAGCTCATTTTATAGATTACAAAAGGCCAATGAGTCCACACATGCTAGAAATTTATCTTTCAAGTAGATTGTTATGATGCACGGCTTATCGAAAATTATAGTTTCAAACCGTGACATTAAGTTTGTACTAAGTGTTTGGAGGACGCTTTGGAAGAAAATAGGTACTGATTTAAAGTTGAGATTAGCACATTCATCCTAAAATGGATGGATAGACTGAAGTTTTTAATCAAATCTTGGGAAATTTGGCAAGATGTTTGGTCGGTGAAAATCCTAGTCAATGGGATTTGATATTGCCTCAAGCCAAATTTTCTTATGTAATGATTCAATCAACAAAAGCATAGGTAAGGCCTCGTTTCAAATTGTTTATGGATGCAACCTATGGGTATTTCAGATAAGCGAGCTTACAAATACCAAGGTTCATGTGTGGATTGTTGGAGGAGAAGAGTTTAGAAAGCACGCGCAATATTTGCACTAGAAATAAAGACTCAATTGGAGCAACCAACGATATAAAGAGAGGGAATCACTGAAGAGGAGAAAAAGATAATTTTAAAGTAGAAAATATGGTACTTGCACATGTCCATTAAAGCAAAGATTTCTAATCCATCCTTTCAAAAGATCAAGTGGAAGAAGATTGGACCATGTAAAACTACCGAGAAGATTTCCCAAGTTGCTTATGAGTTGGAATTACCTATTGGTTTAGGAATCTCTCCAGTTTTTAATGTTTATAGTTTTCACAGTTACTATGAAGTAGAGACATTAAAATATAAAGAGAAAGAGGAAATACTAGTAGAAATAGGGATGGAACAACTACTCGAGAGAGAGAAAAAGGATATTGGATGCATTTTGGAATCTAGAGCGGTTAGCAAGATTAGGGGAAAAGAATACAAAAGGTATCTGGCTAAACAGAAGAGAGAACTAGTGGACGATACCACTTGGTTAATCCCAACAAAATTTGAGTCATTCAAGTTCATCCCATAGCAACACGTCTACTAACTTATAGCAACAGTATAGTTCTTGCATAAACTATTCTTTTGAACTCTGGCAACACAGAATTTTAGCCACTACTCAGCAAGGGCTCAATTTTTTTTTTACCATGGTATTTTTATGTAGGGGCATCCCACCCCTTTTTGGTGTTTATTTTTCTACTTGTCATTTTTTTTTTGTAACAGTTTAAACTTGAATTTTTAAAAAAATTTGAAGGGAAAACTACCTACTCTCTATAGCACTAATGAACAATAACGCGAGAAGTTGGAGGAAATGTAGTTTGAGTAAGAAATTTGAAACCAAAAATAAGTTTTAAGCATTTATGAAAATATTTGTTTGTGTTGCACCCCATTTAGGCAGGATTTGGTAGTTTCCATATTTTGAAGGGATTTCTAGAGAAAAGAGAATATAAAAGGAGAAGAATAGGACAATTGTTGGGTGCAAAAAGGGGAGAAACTAGAATGTAGAGAAGAGGAGGACAAAGAGGAATATAAGAGAATGTGACAAACACACAACATGAAAGAGGAGAGCAACGGAATCTCATAGTTTATCCCAATACTCTGAAGAGAAGGAACTATGTGCAAATAATTATATTTTACGATAAATGAAATAAAATATACCTTTTCAAAACTATTTTCTTTCTTGGAATGTGTGTTCTTTTATGAACTATAATTTTTTTAGTTGTGTTTAACAATAAGCGAATTCCTTTTCTATGTCTATATATCTGGGTACTTCGCAAGTTGGTATTGCGTGGTCAAACCCCTATAGATTAAAACTCATGTTTCTACAGCATAGTTTTTTGTTCTTGTAGTGACTAATTATTTAGTGTGTAGGACCTTTTGTTACATCTAACCAAATATTTATCTTACAACAATATCTTATGACCTTTGCAAAGCTTGTGTGGATTGCTTACGACAACACAACCTCCCTTCTCCATGTGCTACCTCCAGTTTGGTAAGGTTCTGAGCACTTACAATATGGTTGGGTTTCATCGAAGGTTGAGACACCTTTTCTAAAATTCTCTCACATTTTAAACACCTTGTGCGGAAAAGGGGACTACCAATACTATCAATTGATTTTGCTAGGGGATAAGAGGCTTGTAGACTCACAACACCACTTGAACTTCTCTGTGCTTATTACCTTTTTCAATGCATTTGTAACATTTTGACAAGGTTCAACTTTCTCCAACATCACCCTACCATACTCTACTGTGTCAACAAATGGTATTGAACATCAATGCGTTTAGCACTAACATGCAACAACAAGATCTCTGTTAGATGTATGAAAATCTCTCTGTCACATGTAGTTGTAATAGGCCCTTAAGTCAGCCCCAATTTTGTGTAAATTAAAATTGAAGCTACCTATAAATTTTCGTTACATTAAATGAGCCAAAAAAGAGATTAAAATAGTTGTGATATAAAGTTCTAGGTTACAGAAAATATAACTACTTAATTGAAAACCTAGATTTAGAAATAGAAATAACAAAAAATAAGGAACCTAATACCAAAGGATGGAGCTCCTTACCTAGGATATTATTGTGATATGTGAACATCTATGTGATGCATTGTAATCCTTATTATGCACTGCAGTCCTAGTCTCACACTGTTATCTAGCAAATTTAAAAAATTACACATCTTGGAGTGAATTGGACCTCGTCATTGCAATTAGAGTGGCCAAAAACCTAAGAATCAACTATTATTTTTGTGAAAAATCTGAGACTGAAGTTTTGGGTGATTTTTTTGGGCCACACAAAACTAGGAAAAAAATTATGCATTTGTACAGATCCATACATCGTACGAGTTATACAGGTACAGGTTCCATTAGCTACTATGCAAGAGAAGGAACTGTGTGCAAATAATTATATTTTATGATAAATGAAATAAAATATACCCTTTCAAAACTATTTTCTTCTCAGAATGTGTGTTCTCTTATGAACTATAATTTTTTTAGTTGTGTTTAACAATAAGCGAATTCTTTTTCTATGTCTATATATATGGGTACTTCGCAAGTTGGTATTGCGTGGTCAAACCCCTATAGATTAAAACTCGTATTTCTACAACATAGTTTTTTTGTTCTTGTAGCGACTAATTATTTAGTGTGTAGGATGTTTTTATTACATCTAACCAAATATTTATCTTACAACAATATTTTATGACCTTTTCAAAGCTTGCGTGGATTGCTTACGACAACACAACCTCCCTTCTCCACGTGCTAGCTCCAGCTTGGTAGGGTTCCAAGCACTTACAATATGGTTGGGTTTCATCGGAGGTTTAGACTCCTTTTCTAAAATTCTCTCACATTTTAAACACCTTGTGAGGAAAAGGGGACTGCCAATACTATCAATTGATTTTTCTAGGGGATAAGAGGCGTGTAGACTCACAACACCACTTGAACTTCTCTGTGCTCATTACCTTTTTTAATGCATCGGTAACATTTTGACAAGATTCAGCTTTCTCCAACATCACACTCCCATACTCTACTATGTCAACAAATGGTATTGACATCAATGCACGTTTCGTACTCACATGCAACTCCAAGATCTCTGTTAGATTTATGACACTCTCTCTATCACATGTAGTTGTAATAGGCCCTCAAATCAGCCCCAAACTTGTGTAAATTAAAATATAACCTACCTATAAACTTTCATTACATTAAATGAGCCAAAAAGGAGAGTAAAATATGTGTGATATAAAGTTCTAGGTTACATAAAATATAACTACTTAAATGAAAACCTAGATACATGTAGAAATAGAAATAACAAAAAATAAGGAATCTAATACCAAAGGATGGAGCTCCTTACCTAGGATATTATTGTGATATGTGAACATCTATGTGATGCATTGTAATCCTTATTATGCACTGCAGTCCTAGTCGCACACTGTTGTTTAGCAAATTTACAAAATTACACATCTTGTAGCGAATTGGACCTTGTCAATGCAATGGGAGCAGCCAAAAACGTAAGATCCGGTAAAAGAAAATTGGAACAATTTGTGAAAATGTCTGATGATTGCTAAAAATAGCTGATGCTCTAGAATATTCTTGAGAATGTTCCCTCGCATTTAGCGCTCTTCCCACTACAGCCAACTCCCATCATTGTCTCCCTCTAGCGTCGCTCCCCTACACTTGGATGTCATCCTACCTTGTTGTAGCCTTCACCCTAGTCATGTTGTTGATCAAAGGCTAAGAAGCCCCATCCAATGCCCAACAGCTGGCCCCTTGGTCCACGATAGGACTAGGCACTGCTTTTTAACATTGATCATCACCTTGTGGATAGAACTCTAACGAATGGAAGAATGTTCAATGCTGTGTATTTAAGAAAACAAAACATAAATATACTCATGCAAAAGACTAATAAAACATAGATATGTATTCAGTTTAATTTTTTAATAAAAATCACCTAAATACTATAATCAAATCATGTATTCTCGCATGAGAAAGGCTCGACCACCCTTATGGGCCCACATGTCAACTTGTCGCCTTAATGACCAAATGGGAAATGTTTAGAGGTAGGTACAAACACTAAGGTTTAAATTGTGCACAATTGGTCAATACAATGCTGAGTTGGAATAAATGACCAAAAGAACATATTTTAAAATCTCACATCTTACAAACTTAACATGGTGCATCGTCGGTTGTAGGAAATGCTAAGGTGGAGAGGATAGCCAATGATGCAATAGTTCAAAATAAGTTCCTCTAACATAATTACTCTCATAAAAATGAAAGCGGGTTGCCTATGCATTAATTATTATTATTTGTAGAATTTATAATGGAAATTCATTATCGCTTTGGGAGGTATGCTAGTTGTTATTTTTAAACACAAATAAATCACGAAGTGTGAAGTTTTGTGATATTATTATATTTGTATAGATTGATCCATCCAACAAAAGAATGTCATAAATGAAATTAACGAATCTACTCTTTAAGCACAAAATAAAATTTTACATAGCACACATTTAACATTTATCATATAGATGACAGTTCTATGGTAAAATTTTGATAAATATTATCAAGGCCCATTGAAGTTTGAAATATGGACTCATCCCATGCCTCCCGTGCTTCTCACTCAACTGAAAATTCTAATGCCCGCTGTGCTATGAATTTGAACGACCTCTCCCCCCGCCCATCCCTCTCCCTTGCGTTGAACCAGTAGCCTATCTTCTCTCCGCCAGGGTGCGATTTGGCTATAGATCTTGTGGGTGATACGCTTGTTTTCTCTTAGCAACATGTTCTATCTTCTGTGGTATAGGCTTTACCTACCCCTAGGTCTCCTTCTATGGGGACGTTTGTGGGATCTCCTACCGTTAATGGCTTTGTTCTGGCTCCTTCACTTGTTGATGAGCTATGCCATCCACAAAGGACGGGGTGGGCTCTGCACGCCCTCTGATTTGTGCTAGTGTTGCTCCTATGATTTCTCTTGGTCAAGATGTCTCTGACTAAATTGATTTCTTCTCTGAGATGGGACTAATCTGCAGGTTTTGCAATTTGTGGTCTTCCCTCCCGGATCTGCACGTGTGGATCTCGACGCATTGGACACCATTAGTGGAGGGTAAGATTGAGATTTACCCTTTTTCCAGAGGTTTTTTATTGTTTTATTTTGTTCTTCTGAGGATAGATAAGCAGTCTTAGATCGTTGTTTTTATGAATGGGTTTCTCATTCCCTATCCATAAGGCCTTGGGTTCATTCCTTCAACCCCTTGAAGGAACCCATTAATGTTATGCCTGTTTGGGTGAATTGCCTTATCTTCCCTTATAGTTAGGGTGCCCCTCTACTTTTGAAGGAATTGGTAATTCCCAAGGCTGGTTCTTGAAAGTGGATTGTGCTTCCAAGAACTTTGCCCACACCTCCTTCCCTCGAATTGTGGTGGAGGTTGATTTGACTCAGGCATTACCTAGTGAGATTGTGCTACAAGTTAATTTGGTTGGTCCTGGTCTCATCTCGTGGACTACGAAGGTATCTCATTTCCTTGCAAACATTGTTTTGCTATTGGAAACTTGGATCGTGACTGTCCTCGAGGCTCTCATCATGTTTCTTCATCCACTTCATGGAAGAATGCTCTTCGGGACCATCTTACTGTGTACCCTAATGATGTCTATTCCACTAATAGTGAGGATTCTAGACCTCCTCCTTTTGCTAAAAAAATTAATCCTATTATTGTTTGTGCTACCTCCCCTGTGGTTCATGCCGATCTCAAGGTTGTTTCTACTATGACTCATGTTGTTGAAGGTGCTAGCTCTCCCAAGACCCCTACTATTATTGCTCTAATTCTGAACAAGGCTGCCTCGAATGTGATTCCTACTGCTCCAGCCTTGGATATGGAAGTTTCACCTGAGGTTCCTGTTGCTCCATGTGTTAGCCACTCCTAAGGGGATTCTCCCCCTTCTTGTCTTAATTCTTCAAATCCGGTTGATTCTTCTTGGATAGTTTTGCAACGAAGGAATAAATGTACTCCTAAGAAGGACTCTATTTTTCTTAACAAGCCCTTGGGGGCAAAGTTGTAGGGTTCAAGCGCTAGTCTCTCTTGTTATGTTTTTTTGCTATTTTTTGTAACGGGATTAGGGCCATTTTGTGCTTTTTTAATCTAAAATAAGACCCATTGAAGGTTTTCCAAAAAAATATCTTTGAAGAAATAAAACCAAATTAATCTCTCAATTCCAATTATGATGGTGTCTTGTGCGCAAATCTAGAAGCTTAGGGTATTGGATTTGTCATCAAGGAATGTCCTTGATGGCTAGTAAGGGTGGGCTCGAAATACTTGTTAAGTGAATAAATAATGTAAGTAAGGCATAAGTATTGCTTGTGGGTCTATAATTGGTGATCCAAAGTGACGTTAAGCCCATTCACAATGAGGGTGATTTTTCAAGGGCCCAAAATTGAATAGACATATATTTCAAAGTTCAATGATGATTTAGTGGCCTAGCACATAACCCTATATGTTTTGAAATGATAAAATATATCTCCAAATTGAACCAAATGTGGTGGAAGTATTCAATCAATTATTAGAGCCTCTTGATTTTTATATTATGTTTGTTTGACTATTTTCAAATTGTCCATCCCCTCCCATGCTTATCACTATGCAAGTTGATCTAGGTTAGTGGAGTTCATGAAGACACCAAAGCCACCTCAAAATTTTGGAGAAGCCAAGGGAAACCAAGCGAGTTGTAGAGTGCTGCAACAACCCATGCAAGAGTGAACTGATAATTCTAGTGTATTCATGTACCACATACAATGCCCAAGATCATTTTGTGGTGTTATTTTCATGTGAAATATTTAGGGGTTGTTAAATATATCTTAGGCATTAAAATTAATTATAGAGATCAAGTTCAAAAAGTATTTTTCCGAGTTAGGGTATGTGTTTGGAGGCTATTTCGCAATGGTTTTTGATGTATGACTACAAGTTGGCGAACATTGCCTTCCCTATCAATAATAAATTATCTTTGGATCAGAACCGTAAGTTAGGTGATAATTTTGAGGTTATATATAATGCTTGTTATGCTTCTATCCTAGCTACCATTTTGTGTGCGGTGGTATGTACTAGATTAGATATTGTAGAAGTATTGGGATTTTCTTACCAAGATTGTACGTCTAACCCTCATATAAAGTGTTATAATTATCTGAAGATTTAATTCAAATATTTGTGATGAAATTATTATCACTATTTATGTTTTCATGGGACTAATCATGTGGGAAAGATATTGTGTGTATTTTTTTTCTTTATTAAGATTGGGATGGTAATTTAGACTATATAAGGTCTATGAGCCGTTATGTGTTAACTATGTTTGGAGGTGTAGTTAGTTGGATGAGTGAGAGGCAATGGGAAACTAAATTATACACTACAAATTATATTACTTGGTTGGAACACTTACCTATAATGAGGTAGTTTGGTCACAGAGATCGCATTCATGTATTGGTTTTGGTTGTAATAAGGTGAGGATTATTTGTGGAAGCCAAAGGGATATTTATTTCTCGGACAATCCTATGCAGTGTGTTCATACTAACGGTATATATGTTTCTTAATTCTTTGTTCTTGAGCTGTTTGAGAATGTTAAGATTGTTATTCATAAGTTGGACAGTTTGGGTTTTGTTTAAGATTCTATGAAACAAATAAGCACAAATATTTTTTGTTGGTGAAGGGACCTTATGGACCTTGCCTCATCTTGTATGTAGTTTATTTTATAGTATTTCATAATATGTCATCGAATTTTTATATCAAGTTAGATCACGTCAGGATTAGCGTGTTTTCCCTTGCAATTCATATTTATAATATTTACGTCTCCAACAATTTGGGACGAAATACATTGGAACATGGAAGTTCCCATTGGATCTTGGTATAAATGATCTAATTAGTATTATTCTCTAGGATACTTGAGATGCTATTAAATGGATATTGAAGTAAGGGAGGTCGCATAAAAATAACAACACTATGATTTGTAGTCGTCATTATCATAAGGGTAATCGAGAATCTCCTTTGTGAATTGTTTGGGAGCTATTTTTGTCAGAGCGGGGCATCTTCTCACAATGACAAGTGCCTCGATAGCTTCCATCTTTATGATGGGGTACTAGCATTAAGGAGTGGTTTCTACTGGAATTATGATTCAAAGTTCTTTAAGTCTCTAGCATTTTTAGAATGCCATATGTTGAACATGGACTTATGGATCTTGGTAGAATTATTTAAATAGAATTATTCTCTAGGATAGTTGAGATAATATTAAAAGGACATTGCAGTAAGGGAGGTTGCATAAAACTGTCAAAACTAGGAGTTATAGTCGTCACCGTCATAACAATAGTTGAGCATCTCCCTTGAGAATTGTTCGAGAGATATTTTGTGAGATTAGAGCATCCTTTTCATAAGGGTGTGGGTCCTCAAGAGTCGCCATCATCTTCAAGGATGGAGTGCTAGTATTAAGAAGTGGTTTCCATTTGGCCTAGAGTCAGCTACGTGCTTATGTCTCTAACATTTTTGGAATGGTATACATTAGAACATGGACCCCATGGGATCTTGGTAGGAATTGTTTAATTAATATTATTCTAGAGGATCCTTGATATATTATGAAAAGGATATTGAAATTGTAAGAGAGATTGCATAAAATTGTCAACAATAGGAGTTATATTCATCCCTATTATAACAGTGCACTGAGCATCTCCCTTGTGTGAATTTTTGAAATCTATTTTTGTGAGAGTGGAGCATCTTGTGATAATTTGGGCCTCTTGTTAGCTTTCGTCTCCATGATGGAGTACTAGTATTAAGGAGTGATTTTTTAATGGGTTATGAGTCAAAGGTGTTTGCGTCTCTAACATTTTTGGAACGACACGCATCGAAACATGGACCCCATGGTTTCTTGGTGCGAATTATTTAATTAGTATTATTCTCTAGGGTAATTGAGATACTATTAAAAGGACGTTGAAGCAAGGGAGGCCGATTTAAAATTTCAACACTAGGAGTTATAGTCACCATTATCATAACAATGGGTGAGCATCTCCCTTGTGAATTGCCTCAGAGGTACTTTTATAAGAGTGGGGCGTCTTTTCATAATGGTGGGTCCCTCAGTAGCTTCCATCTTCAGGATGGAGTGCTAGTAAATTAGGGAGTGGTTTCTACTAGGGTTATGATTCAAAGGTGTTTACGTCTAACATTTTTGTAACGAAATACATTAGAACGAGGACCCCGTGGGATCTTGGTAGGAATTATTTAATTTTAACATTATTCTCTAGGGTACTTGAGATATTATTAAAAAGGAATTTAAGCAAGGGAGGTTGCATAAAAATTTTGACACTAGGAGTTATAGTCATCGTCATCATAGCAGTAATTGAGCATCTCCCTTGTGAACTGCCACGGAGATACTTTCAAGAGAGTGGAGCATGGTTTCATAATGGTGGGTCCCTCATAAGCTTCCATCTTCATGATGGAGTGCGAGTACCAAGGAGCGATTTCTACTATGGTTATGAGTCAGAGGTACATTGTCTATTCATCACGCCTATCTTGAGTGCTAAAATTAGTTCATAATATGGAGGAGAGTTTTCATTCATGGCCTTTGTTAATTGGCAGCCACTGCCTTTATCAAATCATTTAATGGTTTCTAGTTTCCTTAGCTCTATATATTGAAGGCATTATATGGATGCTCTAGATTATTATGCAAGAGGCGTATTGTTAATTTGGTAGAATGCTATTGTACTAAGGAGGCGAGTGAATCATTTTGATGCAACCAATTATTTGATGACAACACAAACTTCGAGTATCTTTGGTGGTGGATTTTTCTCGAAAGATATTTTCTACGTACATCTCGTGTTAAGTGTTACTATTGATTTTAATTTGTTGTCGTATGTATTTATCCATGTTTTATTTTACCTATTCTAGTTATCATGTGTTACTTTAAATTGATTAATCAAATATTTACACTTTATTTATAAAATCTCATTGTACTTTTTTTACGGGCTACAGTTCTTCGAGGTCACCTCGTAGAAAATGTGTGTATATTATTAAAACAAAATAACATTATATATTTATAGTACGAGATTCTATCCACTTTTCTATTTGTTTAATCAAATTTCTCTACATTTATTTAGAGTACGATATTATATCCACTTTTGTCATGCAAATAACTAATATCGCTATCGAAACTAAAGGTTTTATCTTTGTTTCGCCCAGTGGGCCTAGGTTTGTGTTGGGTGTTTGATTGACAACATACGAATAGCCAAATGAAAAATAGATAGTAACATAAATACAAGAGATATAAAAACGTAGAACACAGACGAATTTGTCCAAACATTACAGTTCAACGAAATGGAACTTGAAGCAATGGAGCAACCAATATTTAAGAAGAAGAGACTAGTCCCAAAATGCCTTCGTTTATTTGAAAATACTATACCTTTAAATAAATTGCTAAACTCGCTTAAAAAGGAAGATTATTGTATTGTCCATTCAAAATATGGGAATTGTTTGTCACCTTTAAATGATTTAAATTCACTTCCACCTCGTGGAGATAGAATAGCGATATAGGACCTCCCCTGCGAGTTATCTATAAAAAAAAAATCCACTTAAAAGAAGAATTATTATCGATAAAAGGTCAGTTGTTCAAAACGCAGGACTCATTTGTTATCTTCTAAATAACTTAAGTTCGCTTAAAAAATTATTGCCGATAAAAAGCTAACTATTCAAAACCTAGGCTCATTCGTCGTCTTCTAAATAATTCAATTCACAAGTACAAAAGAATTATTTACAATAAAAAATCAACTAGTCAAAACTAACTTATGATTGTGTGTGGTCTTAGGTGCGAAACTAAGAAATTATAGAAACGAGAAACGAGCTTTAAAAATCCTGAATAAAGACTCTTCTTTGAAAAGGAAATGGAAATTTGTTATTATTATATAAAACCTCGTAATCCGTAATTCGGCCGTTTTGGACTTTTCTGAAATACACGTTTTATTATTTCTGTCTGCCTACACGTTTATGTGCAAAGACTTATCCGCAGACCAGGCCGATAACAAAAATGTGATAGATTTTAGCCAGTGATCTTATCTCTGTCTGCGCCAGCCATTGGAAATTTTAGTCATCGATTCTGTGTCAGGAGGGGGCCACGTAACTCGTTCATCATAAGCATTCCTTTCTGATGTGCGCGCCTATATAATGAGCTGCGCGCACCACAGCATTTTATAAAAGCAATAAGCAGCGGCCCGTTTCTTCTACTGCTTTTTAAGAGAATTTGTAGTGCAATTTTACAAGGAAAATGGGCATTCCAGTGATAGACATGAAAAACATAGACGGAGGAGACAGAGAGGTGATCATGGCTGAAATAGCAAAGGCCTGTGAGAGTACTGGTTTCTTTCAGGTGAGCACAATTGATCATATTTTTTCACATTTCTAATACACACTTACTAATCATGGTAGTGATAGCACCTAGCAGAAGGAAAGATGAAGTGATTTCTCATTCTGTGCTTGCAGCTTTTGAACCATGGCATAGAGCATGAACTTATGGACCGCGTAAAGAAAGTTTGCTCGGAGCACTATAAGCTTAACAGAGAGCAGAGCTTCAATGACTCTTTGCCTGTAAGGTTGTTGACCAACGCTCTCGCGGCTCAAGACAGTGATGAGGCTAATAAGATTGAGAACGCTGATTGGGAGGATGTTTTTCAAGTACACGAGATGCAGGAGACCGATTCATGGCCTTCCCAACCCAGTGATTTCAAGTACAACAACTCAACTATTCTATTGCCGCTTGAGTGACATAATAGAATACAATTTAAACGTTTGTATAAATATGCGTAGAAATTGTAAAATTAGCAAAATGTTCATCATAACTATGTATATAGAAGTGTTTCTGGATATTGAAAAGGAAATACCCCAAGGGTGTGACTGATACATTATATTGCATTTTACTCAGGGAAACCATCCAGGAGTTTCGAAACCAGATATTTTCATTGACAGAAAAGCTGTTGGAACTAATAAGCTTGAATCTGGGGCTAGAGAAAGAGTACCTGAAAGAGGCATTTGCAGGAGGAGAGAAGCCATTCTTCGGCACCAAAGTGAGCCATTATCCTCCTTGCCCTAGACCGGACCTCATCAATGGCATCCGTGCACACACAGATGCAGGTGGCCTCATTCTCTTATACCAAGACGATCAGGTCTCCGGTTTGCAGGTCCTCCACAATGGCACTTGGGTTGACGTACAACCCATTCCATACGCAATAGTTGTTGACATTGGGGACCAGTTGGAAGCCATCACTAACGGCAAATACACCAGTGCATGGCATCGCATTCTGCCCACTAAGAATGGCAATCGTTTCTCAGTGGCATCCTTCTATAATCCCTCATATAATGCGATGGTTTATCCTGCATCTCAACTCACCGCTCAAGTCAATGCTGGCGAGACCTGCGATGAATTATTGAGTTATCCACAGTATCTTTTTGGAGACTATATGCAGGTTTACAGCCAGCAGAAATATGAAGCCAAAGAGCCACGATTCGAAGCTATGAGGATAGTGAATGTAGAATGCCGATAGGGCTGCTCCTCTTCTCCTTTCGTCCATTTTAATTTGTGTTGTAACGTCTTTGAATAAAGATAATGTGACGGCCTGGCTTATGTTTTTTATGGCATACTTATCCAACTAAAAAATCAGGATTTTCGCTCTATTTCCATCCACAATGCATATAAAAAATTCTAAGAAATTAATTATGAGTTTTCAATCATATATTTCTATAAGTTAATATATATAGATAGAATTATACAAGAACTGCTCTAAATAAAAAGATGTGTAAAGGAAATTCCACCGAGATCTAAATTTGACTTTATTTTTAAGTCTCAACTCTTTCCTCATCCTAGTTAGAGAACATATTAAAAAAAAACACGGTTTCATATGGGCTAGGATTTTAAAATAGAAAGCATTAATACTAATAAGAGAATAGTCAACTAGTAAGTATAATCGAACTTTAAAGTAATATTATAGGCTTCAAACCGCGGATGTTTCTATTCATATATATTTCGAGAATTTAAATATGACTAGTAAAATGCTAGTCTAAATTTCTTGGGTAAGGTTATGAGCACTTACAATATGGTTGGGTTTCATTGGAGGTTGAGACACCTTTTCTAAATTTCTCTCACATTTTAAACACCTTGTGAGGAAAATGGGACTGCCAATACTATCAATTGATTTTTCCAGGGGATAAGAGGCATGTAGACTCACAACACCACTTGAACTTCTCTATGCTCATTACCTTTTTTAATGCATCTGTAACATTTTGACAAGATTCAGCTTTCTCCGACATCACACTCCCATACTCTACTATGTCAAAAAATGGTATTGAACATCAATGCATGTTTAGTACTCACATGCAACTCCAAGATCTTTGTTAGATGTATGACACTCTCTCAATCACATGTAGTTGTAATAGGCCCTCAAATCAGCCCCAAACTTGTGTAAATTAAAATTTAACCTACCTCTAAACTTTCATTACATTAAATGAGCCAAAAAAGAGAGTAAAATATGTGTGATATAAAGTTCTAGGTTACATAAAATATAACTACTTAAATGAAAACCTAGATACATGTAGAAATAGAAATAACAAAAAATAAGGAATCTAATACCAAAGGATGGAGCTCCTTACCTAGGATATTATTGTGATATGTGAACATCTATGTGATGGATTGTAATCCTTATTATGCACTGCAGTCCTAGTCGCAAACTGTTGTCTAGAAAATTTACAAAATTACACATCTTGTAGCGAATTGGACCTCGTCAATGCAATGGGAGCGGCCAAAAACCTAAGAATCGACTGTTATTTTTGTGAAAATTCTGACACAAATAGCTCCTATGCAAGACACAAATCTAGAAGAGATCCGGTAAAAGAAAATTGGAAAAATTTGTGAAAAAGTCTGATGATTTCTAAAAATAGCTGATGCTCTAGAATATTCTTGAGAATCTTCCCCCGCATTTAGCGCTCTTCCCACTACAGCCAACTCCCATCATTGTCTCCCTCCAGCGTCGCTCCCGTACACTTGGATGTCATCCTACCTTGTTGTTGCCTTCACCCTAGTCATGTTGTTGATCAAAGGCTAACAAGCCCCATCCAATGCCCAGCAGCTGGCCCATTGGTCCACGATAGGACTAGGCACTGCTTTTTAACATTGATCATCACCTTGTGGATAGAACTCTAACGAATGGAAGAATGTGATGCTGTGTATTTAAGAAAACAAAAACATAAATATACTTGTGCAAAAGACTAATAAAACATAAATATGTATCCACTTATAACTTTTAATAAAAATCACCTAAATACTTTAATCAAATCATGTATTCTCGCATGAGAAAGGCTCGACTACCCTTATGGGCCCACATGTCAACTTGTCGCCTTAATGACCAAATGGGAAATTTTTAGAGGTAGGTACTTTATAAAAGTTACATAATCTCTAGGTCACCTCGTAGAAAATGTGTGTATATTATTAAAACAAAATAACATTATATATTTATAGTACGAGATTCTATCCACTTTTCTATTTGTTTAATCAAATTTCTCTACATTTATTTAGAGTACGATATTATATCCACTTTTGTCATGCAAATAACTAATATCGCTATCGAAACTAAAGGTTTTATCTTTGTTTCGCCCAGTGGGCCTAGGTTTGTGTTGGGTGTTTGATTGACAACATATTTGTTAATGATATTAGCAGTCGATTCAACTCTGTTGAAGTCAAACTCATTGACCATGGGTCAAATGAGTTTGACTCGAAAATGGGCCACGCTTGAATCGATAGCAATATCATAATTTTGACACCGCGGAAAAAATACCTCCTACCTTATCAACATACGAATAGCCAAATGAAAAATAGATAGTAACATAAATACAAGAGATGTAAAAACGTAGAACACGGATGAATTTGTCCAAACATTACAATTCAACGAAATGGAACTTGAAGCAATGGAGCAACAAATATTTAAGAAGAACAGACTAGTCCCAAAATGCCTTCGTTTATGTGAAAATACTATACCTTTAAATAAATTGCTAAACTCGCTTAAAAAGGAAGATTATTGTATTGTCCATTCAAAATATGGGAATTGTTTGTCACCTTTAAATGATTTAAAGTCGCTTCCACCTCGTGGAGATAGAATAGCGATACAGGACCTCCCCTGCGAGTTATCTATATATAAAATATGGGAATTGTTTCTTCTACTGCTTGTTAAGAGAATTTGTAGTGCAATTTTACAAAGAAAATGGGCATTCCAGTGATAGACATGAAAAAAATAGACAGAGGAGACAGAGAGGTGATCATGGCTGATAGAGAAAACGCCTGTGAGAGTACTGGTTTCTTTCAGGTGAGCACAATTGATCATATTTTTTCACATTTATAATACACACTTACTAATCATGGTACTGATAGCGCCTAGCAGAAAGAAAGATTAAGTGATTTTTCATTCTGTGCTTGCAGCTTTTAAACCATGGCATAGAGCATGAACTTATGGACCGCGTAAAGAAAGTTTGCTCGGAGCACTATAAGCTTAACAGAGAGCAGAGCTTCAATGACTCTTTGCCTGTAAGGTTGTTGACCAACGCTCTCACGGCTCAAGACAGTGTTGAGGCTAATAAGATTGAGAACGTTGATTGGGAGGATGTTTTTCAAGTACACGAGATGTAGGAGAATGATTCATGGCCTTCCCAACCCAGTGATTTCAAGTACAACAACTCAACTATTCTATTGCCGCTTGAGTCACATAATAGAATACAATTTAAACGTTTGTATAAATATGCGTAGAAATTGTAAAATTAGCAAAATGTTCATCATAACTACGTATATACAAGTGTTTCTGGATATTGAAAAGGAAATACCCCAAGGTTGTGACTAATACATTATATTGCATTTTACTCAGGGAAACCATCCAGGAGTTTTGAAACCATATATTTTTATTGACAAAAAAGCTGTTGGAACTCATAAGCTTGAATCTGGGGCTAGAGAAAGAGTACCTGAAAGAGGCATTTGCAGGAGGAGAGATGCCATTCTTCAGCACCAAAGTGAGCCATTATCCTCCTTGCCCTAGACCGGACCTCATCAATGGCATCCGTGCACACACAGATGCAAGTGGCCTCATTCTCTTATACCAAGACGATCAGGTCTCCGGTTTGCAGGTCCTCCGCAATGGCACTTGGGTTGACGTACAACCCATTCCATACGCAATAGTTGTTGACATTGGGGACAAGTTGGAAGCCATCACTAACGGAAAATACACCAATGCATGGCATCGCATTCTGCCCACTAAGAGTAACAATCGTTTCTCAGTGGCATCGTTCTATAATCCCTCATATAATGCGATGGTTTATCCTGCATCTCAACTCACTGCTCAAGTCAATGCTAGCGAGACCTGCGATGAATTATTGAGTTATCCACAGTATCTTTTTGGAGACTATATGCAGGTTTACAGCCAGCAGAAATATGAAGCCAAAGAGCCACGATTCGAAGCTATGAGGGTAGTGAATGTAAAATGCCGATAGGGCTGCTCCTCTTCTCCTTTCGTCCATTTTAATTGTTGTTGTAACGTCTTTGAATAAAGATAATGTGACGGCTTGGCTTATGTTTTTTATGGCATACTTATCCAACTAAAAATTAGGATTTTCGCTCTATTTCCATCCACAATGCATATAAAAAATTCTAAGAATTTAATTATGAGTTTTCAATCATATATTTCTAAAAGTTAATCTATATAGAATTATACAATTGTTTCTAATAAAAAAGATGTGTAAAGGAAATCTATTGAGACCAAATTTGACTTTATTTTTTAAGTCTCAACTCTTCTCATCCTAGTTAGGAGAACATATTTAAACACGTGTTTCATATGGGCTAGGATTTTAAAATAGAAAGCATTCATACTAATAAGAGAATAGTCAACTAGTATAATCGAACATAAAAATAATAGTATGGGCTTCAATCGTGATGCTTTGTCTATATATTGAAAATTTAAATACGACTAGTAATTGCAACCTCTCAATATATTTAAAAATTCAAATATAACTAGCAAACATAACGTATAGGTTTCAAATTTAAGTGAACTACATATACTTGAGTCAAGATGAAATTTGATTATATGCCAACCTACAAAAGGTAAAAATAGGCATATTTATATGTAGCGGCTTATTGCTCACATACCGTGCACATTGGAAAATAATAACAACAACAATGTGACTTACATTATTACTTTCTATTACAAATGTGTGTGACGTTGAAGCCTCACCATATCACAAGCATGTTTATGTATCATTATACACAACGATTCTCACAAAAATGAGAGAGGATTAATTGATGAATTAAGTATTATTATGCGTTATAACTTTGCTGTGTCTGGTAGGTGCTATATTTTAAACATAAAAAAGTAAGAAATTGTGAATGTTTGCGATATAATCATGTTTGTATAGATTGGGCCATCCAATAACAAGTACATCTCATGAATTTGATCGACGAATCTACTCTTTAAGCGTGCATAATAAACATTTACATAGCTACACACGTCGAACATGTATCATCTAGTTTGATACATATATTATCAACAAGACCCGTCAAAGGGTTGTTACAAAATATATTTTCTCTCTCTCTCGAAAGACAACCAAATGAATCTCTCAAGTTAAATTATGACGGTGTCTCGTGCGCAAATATAAGAGCTTAAGGTATCGGATGCACGCCATAAAGGAATCTTCTAGATGGTTACCAAGGGCAGCCTCAAAAATAAAAAAAATGTTAAGGGAATAAATGACGAAGCTAAGGCACAAGTGATGGTTGTGGGTCTACAACTTGTGATCCAAAGTAGCGTCATATCCATTCATATTGAGGGTGATTCTACAAGGGCCCAAAACTGAATAGGCATGCATTTCCAAAGTTAAATGATGATTTAGTTCCCTAGCACATGACCTTCTGTGGTGTGAAATGATAAAATCGCTCTTCGGAATTGATCCAAAAGTGGTGGAATTGTTTAGTCAATTCTTATTGCCTCTTTCCTTTCTATTTTATGTTTGCACGATCATTTTCCAAGTGTTCTTTCCCTCCTGTTTTTCATCACCGTGCAAGTTGATCTGGGTTTGTGGATTTCATAACCTCCCCTTCTATGAGCATTTTTTTAGCACAATACTGTTGGTGTATAGATTTTCTCCAAGTCCAATCCCAATAATTACTATGATGAAATCCCCTCCTCAAGATAGTGATGCCAACTTTATTGAAAGACAACAAATTTAAAGAAAATGTAACTGCACATTTTACAAGGACTTTGATAGGGTTTTATTGAACTCAAATAAAAATAAAATATTGCAGTAATAAATAGCACTATAATTTACCAAATAGAAGGTGGATTTTTTTAAATATGTGTGGAGAGGTAGGGTTTTATAATTGTTTAAATTCAACAAAAGAAAATAGAGTATGTTAAACCTACTCACAATAGTGTTTTTGAAAATGAGAGATAAATAAACTCACAACGAATATGAAAAAGGTCATCGGAAGATTCGATGGAATAAAAAAAGACATCTAGCATAAGAGAAGGCATCGTTGCCTTTGAATCTAACATGAGAAAAAATATACAACAATAATTTCACATTGGACATGTAAGAAACTGGATTGAAATATACAACAAGCCTTTATATCCATTAAAATAACCGCCTTAGACTTTATCGAACCTTTGGATGATTAGGTATCTTTATTCTTGAACCTCCAAAAAAAGAAAAATCAAAACCATTGGAGTATCAGTTCATCACATACCA
>VDFB02001113.1:0-24308 GCA_007258455.2 Sequoia sempervirens | reverse complement strand
GATTGTACTTATCAAAATTATGTTAAGAAATATCATAACAAAGGTTTATTATGTTCAGGAAAGGGCAAGGTGAATGGGTTGCTCAATGTTTGATTCTTGACAAATCTTCGTCATAAGGGAAAGCCATTCACATTGATATTAGTCCCATCCTTAAAAAGCACAAAAAAGTGTTCGAAGATATTCCAATGGGATTACCACCAAAAAGAGGATTCAAGCACACCATTGAATTAGAAGGAGCCAAACCCGTAATTACCACACCTTACCGTCATCCAAGGAAATATAAGGAAGAAATTGAGAAAGCCATAAAAGAATTATTAGAAATGGGGCATATCCAGCCTAGCTCTAGTCCTTTTGCCTCATCAGTAGTCCTAGTAAAGAAGAAAGATGGCACAATGAGAATGTGCATAGATTATGGAGCACTTAACAAAAAAACCATCAAAAATCGGTATCCAATTCCTAGGGTTGATGAATTGATAGATGAACTCCATGGAGCAGTGTACATTTCGAAAATAAATCTCCGTTTGGGATACCGTCAAATAAGAGTAAAGGAAAAAGATGTTCACAAAACAACTTTTAGATGTCATTATGGGAATTTTGAGTTTTTGGTCCTTCCTTTTGGACTCACTAATGCCCCAACCACTTTCTAGTCATGTATGAATCATATTTTCAGAGGACAATTGAGGAAATTTCTACTTGTATTCTTTGATGATATCCTAATCTATAGTAAAACATGGGAAGATCACTTCAAGGCACATAGATGAAGTATTGGGAATCCTTGAACAACATTCTCTATTCGCTAAAGCATCTAAGTGCGAATTTGGGATGGAAGAAATTGGGTATGTGCAGGATCATGATGGGCCAAAAAGTGGCAATATGATGGGTATGTGTAGGGTATGTGGTTGACAACTTTTTTTAACCCAAAATTGATGAAACACAAATATAAATTATTCTTTACTTTGAATTTAATAAATAATTATTATTCATTTTCTATTTGAATTATGATTAAAGTCCCGATTGATAGGCTGATTGAAAAACATCTATAGCTTTCAAACATTATCACATTTTTTGAATCCGAAACATGCTTCACATTCTATGCTTCGCATATATAGGATTAAAACAATGAATTTCATGAATTTTTGACCAAGTTAAGGTGGTCAGACATATGAGTTTTTATATTTTTTAAAAGTTGTAATAAAAAATTCATAATTAATTATTTACTTAGAAAAAAATTACAAAAAAATATGCATCACATTGGGACATGAGTCATCTAATTATATCTAAAATCTTATAAAAAAATATTATCATTTTATTGTGGTTAGGGTGGTCAGAAAGACACCTACTTATTTTTTCCTTGAAATTTAAGTACTACTGCATTGAAATTTCAAATTTTCACCTTGAATAGATTGTTTTTTAAAAAAAAAAACCTAGTAGTTTAGAAACTACATTCAATTTTCTATAGATTTTATTCTTACATGTTTTTGAAATAATATAGATAACTTATTCAAAATTTTACGTCAATTTTCCTAACTCTGATTTTTTTGAATTTTTTGCCATTTAAGGGCCTGTTTTTTCCATGATGATCCTGCACATACCCAATTCTATATCTTGGCCATAAGATTAGTGCAAAAGGAGTGAGAGTTGATGAATAAAAGATACAGGCTATTAAAATTTGGCCAAAACCTAGAACTCTTACACACCTTAGGAGTTTCCTAGGACTTTGTAGTTAATATTGAAGATTTGTAAATGGTTTTTGAAAATTGACTTCTCCCCTAAAAATTTAACTAAGAAGGGAGCATTCTCATGGTCAGAAGAAACACAAGTAGCCTTTGAGAAACTTAAAGAAGTAATGAGCTCTTGCCCCATCTTAGCAATACCGGATTTCTCTTCACCATTCGAAGTTTATTGTGATGCCTCAAGAGAAGGTATTGGTGCCATTCTAATGCAAAATAAGCACCCTGTAGCCTTTGAAAGTAGAAAACTCAAAGATACAGAAAAAACCTATACTGTTTACAACAAGGAAATGTTAGAAATCATGCATGCCTTAGAAAAAATTAGACAATACCCCATTTGCGGGAGATCTATAGTTAAAAAAAATCATAACAGTTTAAGGTTCTTCCTAAATCAAAAGGATTTGAATGGTAAGCAACAAAAGTGGGTGAGCAAGCTATTTAAGCATACAATTTTGACATTGAATATATGAAGGGTAAGAATAATATTGTAGCAGATGCCCTCTCCTGGAGACCTTACCTTGGCTCGTTAACATCAATATCTACGGATTGGAAGGCATCCATAATTGTGGAATATGCTAAAGACACATTCTCAAGTGATATTTTCAAAGGGAAGGCACAAGATGATAATTACTGAATTGTTAATGATCTTATCCTATATAAGAATAGAATATTCATTGTTCTAGGGTCAAAGGTAAAGGCATAAATCTTGAATGCATATCATGATAGCCCCTTGGCAGGACACCAAGGACACTATAAGACCTACAAACAAATTAGAGAAAGGTTTGTATGGAAATGACTTAAGACATATGTATTGAGACATATACTAGGGAATGCATAGTATGCCAACAGAATAAAGGAGAGCACATTTTCCCAACATGATTGCTTCAACCTCTACCTATACCCAATCCGAAATGGGAAAGTGTTTCAATGGATTTTATAACTGGACTACCCAAGGTTCAAAACAAAGACTACATTTTTGTAGTAGTGGATTGTTTAACCAAATATTCACATTTTATGCCGATAAAATTAGATTTCAGAGCTCCTCAAGTGGCTAATACTTTCTTTAAGGGAGTCTTCAGATTGCACGGTCTACCCCGAAATATTGTTAGTGACAGGGATAGCCGCTTCCTCAACATATTTTGGCAAGAGTTATTCAGATTGGCTGGGACAAAACTAACTCCAAGTACTAGTTATCATCCACAAACCGACGGGAAAAAATAAATTGCAAATAAATGGATAGAAGGCTATTTACGGAACTATGTTATGGGTTAACATAATGCATGGATTAAATGACTTCATTTGGGAGAGTATTGCTACAATACTACTCATCACATGTCTATAGGAATGAGTCCCTTTAAGACATTATATGGATATGAAGCAACATCTTTTGGGGATTAAATTCGTTTAGAAAGCCGTGTACCAGGAACTAAATATTTTATACAACAAACGACAGATATCATGAATGTCCTTAAAAATAATTTACAATAAGCACATAACCAACATAAAATATATGCGGATCGAAAGAGAACTGAACAAACTTTTGGAGTAGGAGACATGGTCTTTTTGAGACTACAACCTTATAAACAATCCTCTATCAAAGCCAGTGGGGTTGAAAAACTCAAGTCCCAATTCTATGGACCTTACAAAATCTTAAGAAGAATAGAAGTAGCCTATGAACTAGAGCTGCTAGCACAAAGAAAAATCCACAATGTATTTCATGTATCTTGCCTTAAGAAGGTTTTAGGCCAGCAAATTGTTCCAAGTACAAAATTACCTACACTTGATAATGAAGGGAAGTTGATTCTAGAGTAAAAAGTCATCCTTGATACTTGAGAAAAGAGATTGAGGAATAGAACTATTCGAGAGTACTTAATTAAGTGGAAGGGTCTTCCTACCGAGGATGCTACTTGGGAAGGAGCTAACATAATCAATCATCCAACGCTTAAGATGCTGGAGGAAAAGAAAATTTGAGAGGGGAGGACTGTCATATCCCTCCTGAAATTGTGAGATTTTGAATAAAATAGTGATATTATTTTGGAAAATTAATATTCATGCTTCAATATTCAAATATCAAATATTTAAATATAAGTTAAAATCAACAATAGAATAAAATAATAAATAAATATATAATGTTGAATAAAATCAAAATTCTATAATAATAAATAATAATAAAAAATATAGATCATTATTTATACTTATTATTCATGATTATTATTAATTAGAACATGAAACAATAAAGCTTCACTTAGCATATACAAACTAAAGTGGGTGACATTTCACCCAAGGGAAGTGCTTGAGTGAGGACACGACCTCTCAAGCAAGCAAGATACGATATGTAAGGAAGAACCATTTCAAGGTAAAAGGCATCAATTTGTTTGTTTGTGTCATTGCTGGTGGAAAGAGTAAGCAACATGAACAACATATGGTAATCTTCTTTCAGATTGAATAGGTAAGTAAAATACTGCCCATAAATCATTAATTACAATATGTTAGGAATCAGTCATAGGATATGGGAAATAGGAGGTGTAGGAGGGGATAGCAGGTGCTAGAGGTTTTCCAAGTACCCCACCCACAATGATGACTGGTGATCTGCCATTGTTGGGCCAAGAGGGATCACCATATCCCCTCTTGGGCTTGGAAGGAGCACTCTACGAGCATCCCATTGCAACCATTCTATTCAACCATACCTACGATTGAGAAAACAAGCAGTAATAGCTTTAGCAAGGTATTATTAAGTAAATCATAATAATTAGATGCAATCAAATTGTTGTTTAGATAGAGCTAATATAGTTGGTCTCAAGCTAAGTCAAGTATAATTCATTTCTTTTCCCTTATTTCTTGCATTATTTGTTGATAGGTTCAATCTTAAATTAAGGGTCATTACATCATCTCTTGAAAATCTTCAAACCTCATTTAAAAAAAAAACTTATCCCATCAACAAAAAGTAGGATTTCAACTCACAAGGCTAGTTGCAATTTGAGACTTTATCAAAACACCATCATCATTTGAGGTTTATGATTTTCATTTGGTCACGTTAGTCCATCCAAAAATTTGTCAAGTAATCTCCTTTTAGAACCACAAGTCGAAATATCTAAGGTCTTTTGCATTTGCAAAATCTCATCAAAAAATCCCAAAAACATAGTTTACACTTCATAATAGTTTTGCATTCATCC
The DNA here is from genome assembly GCA_007258455.2 of Sequoia sempervirens. NCBI lineage: Eukaryota > Viridiplantae > Streptophyta > Pinopsida > Cupressales > Cupressaceae > Sequoia > Sequoia sempervirens. Next base: position 19,405 of record VDFB02001113.1, on the reverse strand, counting down.
TAAAATGTAAAAAATACCAAAATACATCAAATATATAGAAAATTCAAAAACAAAAACAAACATCCCATTGTCCATCATGATCCAACTTTATAACCATGACTTCGTTGTACCTTAATATTCTCTGTAGTCAAACTAAAAGGTTCATGCTCCGTCAATACTTGAAACCTACAAGCTCTAGTCAACCATCCATTTACCCCTCATACCAATTCCCAACATACCAACCTACTTACCAACAACCCATAAGCCCAAATCATCCATCCATCTATCCTCAATATAAACAACCAGTTAACACAATCTATACCATTGATCCCCAACAAACATCCTTTAGTCATCCTTATCCTAACCATGACAAGGGAAAATAATCTTCCATCCAAAATATTCCTCAACATCAAACCATATCACAAAGCCCTATTATTATAGCCTCCACCTCCTCTCACAATCTTTCATCCATTAAGCCATTACAATCCACTCCATCTCAACCTACAAAACCATACAATAAAACCTCATTTGTCGATGATCTCTTAGGAAGTATAGCAAGCAATGCTTAACTTCGACGTGAAAACAAAGTTAGAAAATTTCATCATATGGCTAATCCTACATCATCCAACCCTTTTCCACCATCATGCCCTCCATCACCTATCAAGCTAACTCAAGAGTTTCCTCCCCAAGATCCCAACCCATCCAATAATAATCACATAAAAAATATCTATAGTTCACGTGATAAGAAATTAGACATGTATCAAGATAATTCCCCCAAGCAAGATCAAAACTAGTTACCTATGTCTAACAATGACCATAACATTCCCACCTCATTTGACTTCATGATAAGACATCTTGAAGAAGCGTGCTCACAAGAAGCCTCCATCTCTCCTTCCGTTCCTTCATCATTAGAACCTTTGCAACAACGACCTACATCATCCCCATCATCCAAAGCATCCACAAATAACACCTTCCAGGACTTTCCCTAAGGGCTATCCACAATGGATAATCCAATGTTATATAGATTCAATCCATTATCATGAAATCCTAGACTAAATACCATTGTGTACAATTGTCGTACAGATCTATACCACTGACATTATTTTCCTGATGCAAGTACAAGGTCATCATTTTTTATTTTGGGTTTCTTATTTCTTTTCCAGAATTTTTTTATTAAAAATAATCAAAACAAAAAAATTCAAAAATCAAAAGGTTTTTGGCAAAAGTTATCAATTTCTTTTGCAGAAACAATTTGTTTTTAAAATAAAAAAGGGCAAAAAAATTGTAGGGTACTCACTATACCCTGTGTTGACCCCTGTAGGGCCAGATAGGGAAGTGGGCCTTGGCACTCCTTCCAACGGCCACAGGGGTCTCTGTTGGTGATGATCATATTTTCCAGTTGTTCGACATAACACATCATCGGGCACTAAAAAAAATTAGCGGCCTCTTAAATTTTTTCGGCAGCCTTAAATCTTAGGTGACAACATAAAAAAATCCAAGTGGTGGGCACAAAAATTGGGGCATTTTGGCATGTCAAAGAAAATCAGGCAGCCCAAAAGTTAGAAAAATTGGTGAAATCAATGCACAAAATCTTTTAGATTCCTTTAGAATACTTCGTCAACTGGCACATTTTCCGACGGTCGTCATATTTTTCCCGACAAGGAGCTTTTTTTCCATCGACATCCAATAGGTTGTCAAATTTAAGCCAGAAATTTGCTGACATCATGCTGACGTCATCATACAAATGACCCTCTTTGCTCCCCTCCTAGCCCTAATTTTCCATAAAGGAGTATTTTTTTTCTGCTTGGCATAACTTGGGCATATGGTATCAAAATTGGGCAAATGAGATATTGTTAGAAAGCTGGATCCGTGAAATTTCCAGCAGTGTAGGTCTTATCATCAGATTTTTCTAGTGGTTCCTATTATTCTTAGTCAAAGTCAGATCTTCATTTTTCACTTCTGAGCTCATAATTTTTTTCTTGTATCTTCGATTTTCACGATTCAAGCAACGTTGAAAAGGTATTTCAGAGCTCTTCAGATCTATTTATGCACTTTTTCTAGAATCTACCCTAGGTACATTTCATTCAATATTTTGTGTTTTCAAACTTTGCTTAATTACTTGGATGTCTTGGCACTTGGAAAGGATCTGTTTGCTTGAGATTCCATCATTTGATCTGCTTTATCAGTACTGAGATTATTAGTCTTTGATTATTTCATTTGAGTGTCATGGATTTTTCTATTCATCCTTCTGTGATCAACTTGGACAAGGATAACTATGATTCTTGGCGAAATGGCATCCTGACACATCTCAGGTGGCTTGATATTTTGTCTTATTTGTATGTATGGACTCATATCTACATTAGACACGCCAGGGAGTTTATCAGCATGGGGTATCGTTAGAGATCATATTGTAGGGGTTATATGTTCTAGTGTTGATCTTGACACTATGTATGTTGTATCAAACATTGAATGTCCCCACATACTTTGGAAACGACTTTGGGAGATCCCTGGAGAACCTCATATCTCTCCATACCTAGAGGATCTTGTTGCAAATTGTCTCATCCCTCTTGTAGATGCAGATTCCATACCCTTTGATGACGATACTTTAGAGGAGCTTGAGTATATCACAAGTCTTGTGTGTTCCAATGGTTCATAGACTTGTCTTCATGTTCCCATTCTTCAGATTGAGGCTACATCATCTTCTATTGTTCCTAATTAGCTTGGCATCACCACATATTTGGCTCCTATTTATTTAGTGCAACAGGACATACATATTCCAGATATAGCTACTTGGCATTCGTATCTCACAGAGAAATCATCCTTGTTTGTGGAGTCCTATATTGTAGATCTGGAGGATTACTTTGAGCACATTAATCTCCTCTTTGTTGATAGCCACATCATCGTTGTTGGCCTACCATCTTCATCGCCTTTGCAGTTTGTTCTATATCAATCTTCATAGGATTCTGGATTGACATCATCACTTTCTGACATGTGGATACATGAGAAGTTTTCAGAGGCACACATCATCTATATTTGGATTCTAGAATCACCTATTCTTTTGGATTGGCTTCTCCAATCACGAGTGGATCCTTTTCTTCCTAAGGGGAGAAATGTTGTTTGCAGGTAGTGGATCATATTCTATCTTTAGGCATTCATCATTGGCACAAGAGCTCTTTCATTATGGGGGGATTCATATCTTCATTTATTCTCTCCTATCGAGGGACATCAATTGTACTTGCATGAAAGAAGCAGTCCTTGGGGGGTCACATTGAGTCCTCCTTCTATCCTTCTTTCACTAGTACAATCATTTATTTTTCTTTCTTTTTGAGAGGAGTTTTTCCCATTAGGTTTTCTCCTTTTCTCTAGTTATGAGAGATTTTAGTTGCTTGTTCATGGGTACCTCATCAAGCCTTATAGCCGGGACCCATTTTGCATTCATTTAGCTTCCTTTATCAGTAGTTTAGTTTCTCCCTAAGTTGATCTTAAGGGGGGGTGTTGGAGTAAACAAGTCATTATCTGATAATTAATCAATCATCAATTAATTATTAGAGGATTTTTTTTACTTTAGTTCACGGGTGCTGTCATAATAGTGGTTTACAATTCCTGAGAGGAACGAATTTTAGCTGAAATCACATATTTTTAGAAAATATAATGATTTAAGCCTTAAAAAGTTCCATTTTAAGGATTCCAATTGAAGAGGGTTTGATCAAATCACCTTAGATCAAACCCGCTTGGATAGAACCTCGCTAGTTTTAAACCATACCTATAAATGCGTCTCCTTTACACCTATCAAAATGCTGATAAAAAATCACTTTTGATTTATATTTTGGGGGATCAAATGAATTCATTTAAAATTTATTTCAAATGATTATGGTATTCCTTAGAACAAGCTATCCAATGAATATAATTTTAATATGTTTTGGTTTTGTTATGTATTTATTTTTAAGTTTTATTAAACATAGGTTTTCATCAAAAATGAATTTCTTTGTTCTTCACATGTGGAAAAATAGAAGATTATAAAAAAATTTAAAAAATATGAGTGCACTAGATATTGAAGTCCTTGATCCAACAAAAAAATTAAATTAAATTTTGACATATACAAAAAAGTTACGCATTATACCGTGGTTGTGTCCGAATTGTAATTCGTTTGACTTTGAAACTTGATTAAGGAAAAAATATTCAATAAAAACTATCTAACCAAGTGGAAGCACTAGATATCAGAGTTACAAATCTAAATTTGAAAGAATTAGAATTTTATCCTTCATGGAAAAAAAGTTATGCATTATATGGTGTATCACTTTTAAAAATGTTGTTTTCTGAAAAAAACTATTTTCGTGGGAGATGGAAAAAGAAGTGAAATTTGATTCCAAAATTTTTGAAAAAAATATTTTTAGAATCTACAGACAAAATTCGATGAGACTCTAGTTTGGACCATCTTCCAATTCCTCACAGTTTAGCAGCTATAGGTGCCCGAATGTGAAAATTTAGTTAAAAATAATAATTTCAGTGTCCAGTTTGGCCAAAAATTGTAAACCACTATTATGGGATCACCCTCACTTAAGCTAAACTTAGGAGTTGATGTTTAATCTTTTTTTTGGTTCTTATTATTAGATTGGACTAAATTTAGGACAAGTTGTCTCATTACATGAGATTTGTACACTTGTCTCTATATTGTCAAATCCACATGTAGGGTTTGCTTGTGCATTGCTTATATAAGCATGCACATTCATTTGTAATATTCATCTAGGTTATTTGCATCAATAGAATTCTTAGGTTATTGAGCACAATCTTGCTTGTTGATCTTCTCTATTGTGATAGGTAATTTCATGCAGGTGTTTCATGGGAGTTGTGGATTGAATCAGTTAATTCTAATATATATTCCTATTCAAATTCCATTACCACCATCCCAACATATTGAGACCATCCAATATCCCCTTATTCATGCCACATTATTAGAGCCTAGTCTATATCGAGAACACAATCTAAAGCATCAAGAAGAAGTCCCTGAAACTAATAAAGATCTTGAAAGTTATTCAAATCTTGTGCAATCTCATCCTATCCTTGGTCAAGATCCCATTATTCCTTTCCATGACATCCATGATCCAAAAAATAATTTCATGCAGGTGTTTCATGGGAGTTGTGGATTGAATCAGTTAATTCTAATATATATTCCTATTCAAATTCCATTACCACCATCCCAACATATTGAGACCATCCAATATCCCCTTATTCATGCCACATTATTAGAGCCTAGTCTATATCGAGAACACAATCTAAAGCATCAAGAAGAAGTCCCTGAAACTAATAAAGATCTTGAAAGTTATTCAAATCTTGTGCAATCTCATCCTATCCTTGGTCAAGATCCCATTATTCCTTTCCATGACATCCATGACCCCATCTATATTCCAATAACATCAACTTCTGCAGATGAGACACTTGCTTCCACTCGACACATAGATGATCTCTCCCTTGTTCATCCAAAACAAGAGTCTCCTATTGTAGAAATATTTTCAAATGATCAAGCTATAGCCAAATTCACATGACTTTATGGTGACATTTCAGAAGATGACCATGAAGAAGGATTTTACATCGACTTTGAATCACCATTATCTTTTGAAGAACCATCAAAATCCAATAATTTACAAAATCATGCCAAAGATATTGATTAGGAAGCTATCCCACACATCGATGAAGCACCTATATCTTATAAACTCGAATCACTCACATTTGTTAAAGCAAGCTTTCTTACTAATGAGAAGATGACAACCATTTATGATTCCCAACAACACAAAGAAGAGTTAGCATCTTGCTATCAAAACAACAAATATACTATTGCAAACAAGATCTGTCAAACAATGCAGTAGAAAGGAAAAGGATTAGGCCTACATGAATAGGGTATTATGGAACCAGTACAATTTTTTGATAATCCTAAATATCAAGGACTTTGTTATTCATCAATCAAGAAATCTAAGAATGTTAGTGGTACTTCTACGATACTTGGGGCAACTGCATTTGATTCAAACATTGAAATAAGTGTTATAAACAATCCTTATCATAAGGTTGCTGCCAAAACTCCAACCACCCACATAATGAACCATCATTCCCTAATTCTTCCATCCACTAATTGGGACCAACAAAAGAAAAATTCTTACAAAGAAAAAGATCAAAGTCAAACCATTGGAGCTAATAAATACAAAAAATAGAGTGGACACATAAAGTCAAAATGGATCTCAAATAAAATTGAATCATGTAAAGCATCCAATAAAAATACAAATCCAAATCCAATAGTCAATGAAGCTATCAAGCCACATCAAAAAGGGCCCTTAAACTATCAAAAGTGTCCACCTCCTTCAAAGTAAACTTCAATACCAACACACAAGGTGTATGCAAATGTTGGTCCTTAAAAAACTCAAAATATCACATCCACACTTCATCGTTCACCATCTCAAGTTTGGAGAATAAAAGATCCACAATCCAAACTATCGAATAATTCATCTCTATCTCATATCCTCCATCAAAATCCACCATCCAACTTAAAGTCTAATATATATCCAAATCCAACATTAAACGTGTCCTGACAACACTTTATCATAAGGACTCTAATGGCACTCTATCGTGATGTGCGTATATAGATAAGGCCAACTCTAGTATCAAAGATGATCACAATAACATTCATGGGAAGTGCTATTGTTTTGGTGAAGCAACTCATCAAGGAAGGACAATATTGGTACACTATGAAAGCAACATTTGCATCAACACCACTAGGTGGTCCAACACGATCGATCATACAAAATTCAAAAAATACAAAAAAATAAAAACAAAGAAAAAAGAAGAAAAAATAATCCGTCCAATAGTGAAAACCATTCCTATGGCGCTTTGGGTAAGTACCATGATGAAAACCTAGAAAACATGCGTCATGCATAAAATCAAGCATCTATGTGCACCATCCCAGTTGGGAGCAACTTATCTCATCCATAATAAATCCAACATCTTATTCATTCCATCCATAATAAATCCAACATCATATGATCCATTCCATCCATAATAAATCTACTATCCATCCATTCCACTTGTATCCATCTTCCCTATCCACCTTGATCTTGATAAAGAATAGGGGCATATACTTCAAACCACACTTTTGGAAAAATCTAGACATGGTCATTTTTCTTCGACCATATACTATCCCATGTCATATCCTCACCTACATAGCACTATCCAAACATTTTGCTTGGGTCAAACATGTTATCCTATTATGAGATAGTCCTTGGAAGTAAAATCCTTTATCCCAGATCTATTTGCACAATGCCTATCCTTCACATATCCATTCCTATCACACTAGTGCATCCACTCATAGTGTCCCACACATTGCTAGACACTAGGGGCATGTACTTACATCTTGCTTTGGAATAAATCTTGATTTGTGCTTTCTATCTCATGTTGTGATATAGGCATCATCCAAATAATCCATATCAATATAATCAAACACCTACACTCCAATGGGGTATCAAAACATTCAATAAAATTTTATTCATAGCTTGATTACAGATCTTGATCAATCTTATTTGATCAATCGATCGTCATCTTGGGATGCATCCTTCCTAATCCTCGTGTTCCTATCTTGACAATACTATCCTTGCATTGTTGTGTATCCTCAACAATGTTATTATTATCGATAATTACTCAATCTGATCAATTTATTTTAGCTTGGCTATCAATAGGATCTCAAATGATTATTGATATCCCTAGACACATCAATATCTCTTCATCATTCATCCATCATCATAAAAAATCCAAAAATCCAAAAACATCAAAACATTAAGTAAAATCCAAAAACATTCAAACATTCCTTGAAAAATCCCCAACAGTCATAAAATATTGAAAAAAAAGTCCAAAACAATATTGGTCATCAAGCATGTGCTAATGTCAGTCCAAATAATCAAACTACATAGCCTCTATGTGTAGATCACGTAGACAAGGCCATCATTGATGAGCCCGCGAGGCTTAGGTCTATCCTTTAGGGTTCATCATAATAAACTTGTCATCACAATCCAAATTCCATAATAAAACTATCCCTTTTTAAAAGCTGACATGTTGAACACAAATGCAATATTCTACAGAAAGTTGAGCTTAAAAAATCACAAAACAACAAACAAACTATCAAACTGGCTGTCAACCTGGCCAATCAATTGCTTACATATTTATCAACGAAATCTATTTTTATCAAATTATCATTTGTCTTATACAGATTGTTGCATCATCAAAACTAGACTAGGTGTCTTATATGAAATGTTTCAAGCCTTAAAATAGACATGTAACCTTTTGAATCATTCAAACACATATCAATGGACAAAAAGATCTAAAAATCTGTGGACTTGTTTGGTCTAGTTAAGTATTATCTTATCTAATTTATCTTATGTCATGTTCTTAGGCTACTCGATAATGTCCATAACTGATTAGAGCAATGATGATGGATTAGGACATGTTTCTTTATGTTGATTTCTGTTTGTGGTTTGTCTTGGTAACATGACTGGGGAAACTAAGTTCCTTGTGTGGGATCGAAGTTCCATTCAACATAATCAAAACATCCTATGCAAGTCAAAGGTCAACTAACACTTTCTTGCATCAGGATTAACATGCTTTATGGTTACTTCCTCACATATTCCAACAAGGTTCTATTGTTACTAGTATGAATAAGGACACTCCTTGTTTGATGTGTCTGAATCTTTGACAAACAGATACTTACATCACCAAGGTTTGTCTCAACTTGGTGTACACTATCCACTTGTCCATATATCATAATATTTAGGCAAATAAAAAAAAAATCCAGCTTCACAATTCATGCTTAGGTGTGCATACATCCATTTGTCCCATAATAAAACACGAGCTATGATGATAAAATGTGCACTATTGAAAGCTTTAATATTATTAGTCATACATCAATTGTGATTTGGATGGATAGTCCATCTAACCATTCTTCACTTCTTATTAACCTTATCTTGTAGTTAACATTTCTTCTGTTAGTCCTCACACCTAAACGAATAAAATCACCTTGTTAGAAAATTTGTCAAATTTTTCAATTTTTTTTGAAAATTCGCAAAATTTATTGAGGGAGCACCATGCTATCCCGTTGTCACCGAGGCATACCAGGACACTCTTGAACATGAATTTTTAAATTTTCTTTGACACAACGCTTAAAAATCACATTGTATCAAAGAGGAGCAAAATGAAGATACTCAAAATTGTCCTAACCTACGAATTAGCATTTTAAAACTAATATTCATCTTTCCCTTAATGACTAAATAATACTTTGAACATTATTTAATTATTATCAAATATCACATTCTACTATTAATTGACTTTACGCTATTTAATTAATTCATTTAAATTCACCCTTCCTAACTAATTAAATAAATCTTATTTATTTAATTATGTTCTAATTCATTTTAAATTCAATCTTCTTGATTAATTAAATAAATCCTATTTATTTAAATATGTCTTAATCTTTATTATATTCTAATTAATTAATTTAATTACATCTTTAATTATCTTTATTCTACTAAATTAATTAAATAAATTAATATTATTTAATTAATCATCCATCAACACTTTCTTTAAATTAAATAATTACTTAAATTATTTAATTATCCACTTTCCCACTTCTTAAATTAAATAATTACTTTAATTATTTAATTATCCATACTCTCTCAATATCATTCACGCTTCAATAATAAATAAAGTTATTTATTCATCCAATTCCATTTGCACGTTACTTTAATAATTGATTCATTTAATTAATTATTAAATCTCATGCATTTCTAATCAATTCAACTTCTCTCAAATCAAATCAATTCACTCTCACTCAGTCCAGTTAATGGATAAATCAATTCTCTTAAATGATCAATCAAATCCCTTAACTCTTCAAGAAAATCTCATGCAAACAGTTAACTAAATCCTCTAGCCACTTGCAATCAGTTAATTGGGCAATCAATTCCTCTCAAGGATTCTTGACCCTTGACCTTGATTATTCACCTCTTAATCTGGGTCGTTCATTCAAATCAATCATTTTTATAAAAGCAACCCTCATATCTTGTTGATGGCTAACCACGAACTTTGGAGTTTTGCATCATTGTTATCATTCACACTTTTGAGCTTGAAGCGAAGAATACCAAATATGAGAGCAAAGCAAAGCAAAGGAGAAAACTAGAAGTAAGTCATATCAACACGGTGAAAGTAATATTAATGCTTTCTTAATTCTGATTTCGTTGTGTTGCTTGCATTCTATTTGTTGACTTGGATTTATATTGGGTATTGAATTGCAGTCTTCGTGGTTAATTGTGTTAATTCATTGCCTCTATTATATTTAATCACATTTCTCCAAGTTACATAATATATATACAATTTTAATAGAATGTGTAAGACTCTTGACATGTGTGATTTTATTTAGGATTCTCTCTTTCTAATGAGGAGTAGAAGCACATCATACTAAACTTTTAAGGTCCTATAAATGAATTTATAGAAAACAGAATACACGTTTTGTTCTTTTATTTAGTATTTCTTGTAAACTTTGGTGATGGTAGGTATATTTTATAAAGAGATAACTGACAAATGCGTCTAAATATAACTAAAGGTGTTTATAATGATGCTCTTAAAGTTATATATATGTAGGCATTGCAACTTCATAAATTGAAATGCTACAAATTACTTAATATTTTTTTTGGCCAATAGATAATTTTATTAGTTGAGAGGCGAAGGTGATCAATTTGTTTGGTGATGCTTTATATTATATTTTACATACCATGTTAGTCATGTTTTGCAGTTGAACTTAATTTTTCTGCGGAGGTGGCTTAATTTAAAATTCCATGCTCACAAAGTTGATATTGTGAATTATCTACGCAGACCCATGAGCTCTATTGACAAGTTTATCTTCTTAAATCTTGATAGGTTAGGTTCTTTGTAATGCTCCACACTAGAATTTACTTTCAAATTGATTCATTACAGTATAAGTTATCTATTGAGATACAATTGGCCAAAAAGTGATAATCAAGTCATGTAGTTCATAGGTATCTTGAGCACTCAGATTTTCACTCAATCCTTAAAACACTAGTTCAGAAGTTTTTCCTACAAGGTTTGAGCCAAATGCTACTTTGAGAGAAGCAAGTTCCCCACAGAAAATTTGAAGGATGAGGCCAGGCTATAATTTCCACATATACGGCAGCGTGACCTCTTTTAACTCCTTATAAGCATGGTAGGCTGCTAAATAAACAATCATATTATTTTCCATGTAGTAGTGTAAGAAAGGTTAAGGCTCAAAAAATTCCTAAGCCAATATTGTTCTATTTGGATTGGATTTCCATAGCAATTGAGTCACGTTTCTTGTGGTTTACTTCGATGATTATATTCTAAGAAAGAAAATATAAAAGTACATGGGACACCTTGTAGAGAGACACATTCAAAATAAACACTTATCTATTTTGGGAACGAGCTTTTATATGTTTCTCATCTTGCTGAAGCTTTTAGGCTTCTACATATACCATTAGCTAGTTTATCTTAATCTGCAAGAACTTCATTTTGATCGTTGACCCATGAGATTCAAGATTTTTTTTTTTTTAAAGTTTCACCGTTGACATCGACTTTGAAAATGTTTGAAAGTTAGAGAGGTCTTAGATCTTGGAATCTTTTCATTATAGGAGTTTAATTAATGTTTTCATTCATAGGTGTTTTGTCACACCTCATGATTAACAGATACGAGTTAAGAGTGTTTTGGGGTAATTGTTCCATCAAATAATATAGTCTTTAAGCTTTTGCATCGTGTCTTTTAGTAGTCGACATTTTATTTATTGTTATGTGAACTCCTCTCTTATTGGATTTGTCAAAGGTTTTGTTTATTTAGTAATTTTAATGTCTATTTTTTTTAGGGTTATTTAGACTATTTTGTCTATCTGTTAATGTTTGTGAGTTTGAGGTTCAATTATTTTGCTAATGGTGTCTTGATATATTCTATTTTGTTAGGCTTAAACATTTAGTAGAAAACATACATTTTATAAAAAATATTTTTGATTTAAGTGGTGCGCTATCTCAACACCCTAATATCACAAATTCTTTTCATATCTAACTCAACTCTAAGTCTCAGATTTAAGTCAGATATTTAATCACTTGGAAACACAAACCAATTCAACCTTGAAGAGGAACAAAGATGATAAAAATATAATATAATCAAATAAGAGTTACCACATACTCAACAAAATCTTCTTAAGATTGAATCAACCTCAAACTATGGAATCTCACCCAATATTCAAAGAAGTCTACTATTGACCATGGGAGCTCATCAAGAAGAGCTACCAAGACGCGACTTGATCTAAAAAGGGTTCAAATTAGAGTCAAAAGACTATCCATGTTTTGAACAAAATTAACATGATGCACAACTGGTATATCTAAAGTTAGTTGGGTTAATAGGACTAATCCATAAGAAGTTGCTCCATTACAAGACCATATTAACCACAAAAATAACCTTCAAAGTAAAGCATTACATTGCATTTCAAGCATTAAACATGTCATCTTAAAGCTCCATAGAATTTGGGACCAAAGAAACAAACTTGGAATGAAACATAAATGCACATAATCAAGATCCACAAATGTACGTAATCAGGATCCATCCTCTCAAAGAAAGAACTAAGTGAATAATTTTTGCATGTTCTCCTTGCACACAAAATAAATACTCAAAGTGCATTAATGCCTGAATACATAAGCATCATCCACAATCTTGAAGAGAAAGAATACAGTGCAACAATATATAAGATTGTGGAAGTAATATGCCAACAATATTGGAATAGACTTCCATACTAACATTCCCTTCCATTCACAAGAATACTCATTAGCTAAAGTACTCCAAACATATTAGGAGATCCAATCAATTTATCAAACATATTACAATGAAATGTTTGATTGAAAATATCTCATTTAATAAATGTTTTTCCATATATTAGCAACATGAGCATATGAACATGCTCATGAAACATAACACATCCATAAGGATATTGAAATGGATATATTAGTGCAGAAGAAAATAATCAAGCATTCTACATAACTCATAAATCACTAAAATAATCAAACAAATATATATGAAATATTAAATCGAAATATTAAGGTTATTGATAAAACAATCAAATACATCTCATATCAAAATGTCAAAAAAAAATCACAAAATATCCAAAGATTACATCCTCAATAAATAAGCCTTTTTGTGAACAAAAAAAAGAGTAATCACTGGTAAACCTATGATCTAGGTTAACTTATTTCTTGGAGCCTTCTTAAATAGGTGATGACGAATCACTAAAAAATGCAAGATTATAAACCCTAGGTAGTAAAAACTAAAACACTATTCTAACTAAAATTAATTAACACATATTATCTTGCTCTAATACCCTATTATATTGGGTTATGTGCTTAGGGCCTAAAATTTTACTTTTTTTCTCCAATATGCAAAAATGGATAGTCAATCTATGGGTTTTTAATGCTCCAAACATAATGGAGCTATCTATTTTGCTGCAAACTAACTCAAAATGTGCGTTGTTTATAAAAGTAAAATGAAACCTTGAAAGAAATTTTTTGGTTATCTTCACGATCTTTGATTTAGATGAAAGGACAACCTAACCTACCTAATTTAACCCTTTTAATTAGGAGGCCTCATAGGTATATTAGACACATCTATATTAGAGTATGATCATCGAAGAAGTTTCTAAAAATTGGATTCTACACTGGTTAGTCAAATTTGAAAGCATTATAGTTTGTAATAAGGCCATATTTAGCGGGAAAAATTATCCATGTAGTTGGTGAGGACCCGAGACTTTCTAGGTAGCTAGGTCACTATATAATACAACTTTTGAGAGATGTACGCCTTTTTATGAACAAAAAAATATGACTAATTAGTAGTAAACCTATGATGGACCAATTCATAAAATTAAATAAGAGAAGTGACATGGAAAGATGGAACATGTTCACTTGATAAATGAGTGGATGAAGACTTGATGCTATACATACTATTTATAGACAACATTAAGCCACTTAAGGAATTTTAGCTTCAAACCTACAAGTTATACCTAGAAACCTACTACAAAACTAAAGTATTTTATTTTCATGCAAGGTGGACTTAGAATGCAAATTTTGTGTGATTTTACTTGATAAATGACTAATTTTTATTATGAATTGCCTTAAGGAGGTGTAATAGACCTTTACAGTTGATTTAGTCTAAATTGGATCAAACTTAGATCCTTAAATACAAAGTAATGACCAATAGGGTAGCTAAGTCCTCCTGGGGTGGTTATCAAGGTGGCCAAATCCTCTTAGGGTGACCTTGTTCGTGTTAGATGGGAGCTGGAAAATTCTTGTGCACCTTGATGAGAAAATTTGTGTGGTACTTTTATTTTTCCATTTTTTGGTAGCTTAAAAAGCCTTGAAAAATAGACCTGCAACCACAAAATCTCCTAATAGGGACATTACAAAAATAAGGGTCAAAAGGATTTTGCCTCAACTTATTTTCTTGTATGTGTTCAAACATAGATCCACATGATGCATATGATATAAAATAAACTTAAATATCATTCTATGAAAAAGAATGAACTTAGAAGCACACCCAAGATATTAAATCTTCATGATCAAGCTTCAAGGTTCACATAAACACTACAATCCAAGCGAGGGCGGGATAAATGTAGATGGATCACACTTGATTTTAGGAAAAAGCTAGTTTTGGGGGTTGGAAGATGACTAATATGAGGATTAGAAATATTATTCTAAAGTACCTTTAATGGATATTTTAATTATATTAGGCTAGGACCTTTGAAGGGTGATTAAAGAGGATGCACACTCACATAGGCTAGACAAGTAGCATGCATAAATGACAAAATGAGAGATGGGTGATCAAAGGTGGATGAAAAAGGGTGATTTAATGAAATAGTATTCTAAAGAAAAGTGATGGTAATGAAGGTTTGGAATAGAACCTTTAGATTGTTTTCTCAACACACTTGCAATGGATATAAATGGGTTAGGGTTAAAGGTTTAGATGAAGAAATATGACTAAATAGAAATGAAAATTAAGGGTGATGGCTTGGGAGGGTGGTATAATAAACAAGGAAGGGATACCTACAATATTTATGTTGGCGTTTCAATTAGCACCTCTGGAGTGCTTATTGGAAATGGTTAGCTATTGCAAGTTATGTAGTGTTTGCTTCTTCAAATTGGGAGGGGAAGATCCCTCTTGTTGTTGATTTTTGCATAAATGAAAGGAATAAAGTAAGTAAACTACTATCCTATATTTTTTACTCAACAATAGGACACAAGGGTGCATAAACACAATGTGTCGTAGCTAAGATTTTCTTTGGTTTCAACAGATCTTAACTACGACTAAAATATATTTTAATCTATCCTATCTCTTCAAGATTAACAAAGCATGAGGGCACAGGAGCAGGAATGAATGGTTTGATCACTTGGTTGAATCAGTCTCTCAGGATGCATCCGAAGGCTTTGAACTCCCAGATTCATACTAAAATCAAACTCACACAAGTAATCCTTATGGTAACTTATATCTTAGGATTCCCAAGGAGGTAACAAGATCTTTCTGAGGTGTAGG
Source organism: Sequoia sempervirens (assembly GCA_007258455.2). Classification (NCBI taxonomy): domain Eukaryota; kingdom Viridiplantae; phylum Streptophyta; class Pinopsida; order Cupressales; family Cupressaceae; genus Sequoia; species Sequoia sempervirens. The sequence continues at coordinate 3,804 of VDFB02001113.1, read as the reverse complement.
CTGAAAAGTAAATCACAAGAAACAACCAAAGGACGATAATCTTATCTCCTAAATTCCCAAGGAGGCACCAAGGCCTTTCTAAGGTGTAGATAAAAAATAAATTATTTAAACACAACACAAAATGATAAAACCTTGAGACTTTTGGATCAAAGGAACAGTAACTCTTCTGATTTATTATCTCAATAATTCACCAAACAATACACGTTGGGACAATAGCTTATCTCAAAGAGACAATCACACATGCTGTGATCAAACCAATGATACATGAACAAATATTGGACACACCTATCTGAGTAGAGAGAGCACAAGCTATACTTGGTGCTTAACTAAAAAAAAAAAATGATCCAAGAACATATACTAAGTGAACAATATGAAGGAAAAATTGCTCAGCGTTTTGTTGTTGTGAAGTAAAGTTAAGAAAATAATGAGCCTAAGGCTCTTATTTATAGAACTCAAAGGAGTAGGCAACCCTAAAATCTCCTTGAGTTAACAATCAGTTCTTGCCAATCAACAAGATTTATTCCTATGTCTCAAATTAGGTGAGCAATTAGTTACTTGAAAATCTACTTCAGTTAACTGAAACTAAGCAAAGAGTCAAATGGAAACTACTTCAATTGACTGAAACTAAACTAAAGGTGAAATTTATTACAAAGTGTGCCTCCAAAATAGATATCCATGTTCAATGGAGATCTAAGATCCACCAATTCTGGAAGTCAAATTAGACATCCTTAATTAGTGGGATCTGACATGCATGATCTGTGGGACATGGAGTTAACTTGGAAAGGGGCATCAAGTTAACTTCAACCACATTTAATGTCTGTTTGAGTTGACTTTGAATGAGGAATCAAGTCAAATTTAAGTACTATAAATGCCATTTGGAGGGTAGGATGTCCTTTTTGAGGTACCTTTACAACTCACCACTAGTTAATAGTGTCTCTATCCATTCGTTGACTTTGTCTGCCTCTAGGTAATTAATGCTTTGCAAGATGATGACGTGGTGCTCTAGCATTACTTTTCCCATGACAAGCTATTGTTGAAAGTTAATACATTTGGTAGTTGCGTCTTCTAACTTGGTAGACAAGGCTGCCACTTTGGCCAACTTGCAATCATCTGGATCATTGAGGAAGGTGCTGTGCATGACATCTTAGAATTAATTCTACACTGTAACTAGCTCAATGTACTCTCCTCCCTCATGCTGATATTCTATGCGAGGGAAGGATATTACCAACATTCTTGTGAAGTTGATAAATTTGTGACAAATCGTCGGTAGTGAATCAGTTCTACTGAGTTGGCATCATAGGATTTCACCTTGTACGCCAACTGTTCTTTCCAAGCAAAAAGATGTTTCTTGTTTTCCTCTGAGTAGACTGATTAATATGCCAATTGCAAGTCTGCAATTGTGACTTCATCACCTGGCCTCTTTTCTACTATCTTTTGCTCTGACTGTTGAATCTCTGCGTGAAGTCCATGTGCTTTATCCCCTAACTCGTATAGCTCCACCAATATCCATCGTCCCTGGAGAAAACATTCCTCCATTTGATCTCTTAAGTGTTTCCCATATGTCATCAATTGATGATGGTTTTTCTCTATGGGAAGATCCATCAATTCTTGTGGTAAGGCTGAGATGTTCAGGGTGTCGTGCATTAAGCTAGAAATGTACATTCTTAGTTGTTGATTTTAAGCCTTTAAGGTTGCTTTGTCCTTTCCATCCTTAGCCATCCTCTCTTGGATGCTCATTGAGGTAATTATGAGAAGGTCTGCCTCCACCTGGCATGTGGTCTTTCTGAGGTTGAGTTTGGACAATGTGAAGTCCTCAACTTGTACCTCATGTACGTTTTTTTCCTCAAGTGGGGTAGAAGTCTCTATGATGAACTCATTGTTTGCATTCCTTTCCACATGCACTTGCTTCTTCAATTTATTTTCCAGCATGTCTTGTGGGACATGGTCGAACTCTATGTAGTCAAGTGTATAGGAAGGCCTTTCCCTCTTCCTTCCTAGGAAACCATCAAGCTAGATAGAATCCTGGCTAGCCTCGCTAGAAGGAGGAATATTGGGCCCTTGAATGCCCGATGAATGAGACTGTGTTAGAGTGATGTCTCTCAGTGGAGAGTCCAAGTCGATGGGGACCAGTGATTATCTCAATCACTGGCTTAGCTGCAATGATCTCTTCTATCTCAGGTGTGTGTGTGGCTGTCTCCACATTTAACCCCTGTGTTCTTCCCCTTATGTGTCCAGACATCTACATCCCTTTGGGTGGATTGCTCCATTGCTATTTCCTGGGCTTCTTCCTTGACATGGAAGTTAGTGTAGATTGAACCTATGGAGGTTCTATTTTGGGAAGTACTACCTTCCTTGTCCTCTTGCTGTCAAGGTAGAGTTGACTATTTCTGAAAACTCTTCGTGTTCTCTCATCTATCTAGATGGGTTTTCTTTGGTGTACCAATCCACTCTTCTGAGTGGTTGTGAGTCCACTAAATCTATGAAGAACGAGGGGAGAATTATTTCCCCTTTATTGTCAGATAATCCTTCAATGTCTTCTAACATAAAGTCAACAATTTGTGAGAGCCTGAACCTGCTATAGTTCCTTCTTCGTACCTCATACTCATCATCACAATTGACCCAGTAATATTCCATAGAAGATTCATGTGATGAGCATTGCTCAAGATGCACTGCATAGAGACCTTTGGGATCATATGACCTTCTTTCAATGAGGTACTTGAGATTGAGTCTCACCGTTTCTTGGTTCATTAACTTGGCATCTGCTGCTATTCTACATCTCTAGAGTCCCATCTGAATGGGAAAGTTCACAACTGGTTTCTTCTTTATTCGCAAGTGAGTGTGGACTTCGGCCAACTCCCTTAGGAACTCCATGAAAGCTACCCTATCTGATGGGTAGCGTGGCATCATGGCGGGATGACCATTGTAACCATGCACCCATATGTAGGTGAAAGTGGGGAATTGGATAAACCAATCCACCTAGTCCACCATTGCCTCCTTGGCTATTGGTGATATACACACGTGCATCTCATGGTCAATATCTCGTATAGTGTACATTGTGAAAAGGTCACTTGTTTGTTTTAAGTGTCTTTCCGCTTGAGTAAAATCAAGACGCAAAAAGTGTTCATGGACCTTCTCCACACCCAAGGCCCCTAAATTTTTAGTACTCGCCTTGAAAGGCAATCAGATATACTAGGTAGGAACACATGTGGAACCTATGAGCCTCTAGAAACTTGGTAATATGCTGGTGGAGTGTGTCACTAATTAGGGTGGCCCAGTCGTAATGTTCCCTTTTGCTGATAATCTTGGAAATGACATAGTACATCCATGAGTGAAACTGATTTCCCTCTTCTTGTCCAGTGATCCTACTGAGTAGAGTGATTAACACTATGTACTCATCTCTAAATTCTCCTCGTCCAACTAATTTAGGCAAGTTGGTCTTTTTCACTTTCAACCATCTTTTAGCCATTATCCCTTGGAATTTAGCCTTGGCTGTGTCAAATGTTCTATCGCATTCTGTCATTGATATGACCACATTGGTAGGGCATGGTGGAATATCAATTTTTTTTCAATGTCCTTTGGTTTCAAACTGTAGATTACCCTCCCATCCAGTTATCTAATTTCTCTTGTGGTAGGGTTGTAATGTTTAATGTAAGCAATTACAAGCTCTACACTTTGTAATGTGATGGGGATGGACACAACCTAAAGCAACCTGTATTCTTCTATGTTCTATAATGTGATTTGATTCATGCCCTCCAAATTTTCTGGATTAACCACTAGGTTCTTTTGATGCAAGTTTGTGTTAGT
>VDFB02001110.1:0-20909 GCA_007258455.2 Sequoia sempervirens | reverse complement strand
AGAGGGCTAAGGGTAGAGTGGAGAGACAGAGGAGTGAGTGAGAGAGAGAGGTCCTTGAGAGAGGGAGAGGGGGTAGGAGGGAGAGATGAGAGAGAGAGAGGGAAAGAGATAATATTTAAATATTTTATATGTTAGTAATATTACTTAGTTATATAATATTTTATATGTTAGTAATATTACTTAGTTATATAATATTTTATATATTAGTAATATATATATATATATACATTAAGTAAAATATAGAAATAATATTTAAATATTATACATAATAATATAATATATTATATATTAAATTATAAACTATATTGTATATTCTCAAGTAGATATATTAAAATAAACTATAAAATATTTATTACATTTTATAAATCATATATTATAAAGTGTATAATTTTTTTAAAATCATATATAAACCAAATCAGATATCCGTTTTGAAACGGATATCCGATTTGGTTTATATATGATTTTTAAAAAAATTATACACTTTATAATGTATGATTTATAAAATGCAAAAAAAAACGGATATCCGATTTGAAACGGATATCCGATTTGAAACAGATATCCGATATTTTTGACACATAATTTATTGCCTAGGGATTAGCCTCGGGCTTGCTTTGGTATTTGGTTTGGACATGCCAATCCTAAGAAGTCAACGCAAAAAACGTGTTTGACAACTTACCTTATTTTTCTAGACTTCGTCCATGTGGCTGACGACTTTATTTTTAGCCAAAATTGATGAAACGAAAAGGGTTTGTAGAAGAGAATCTCAGCTTTCCACCAATATAAATTATTCTTTACTTTGAATTTAATAAATAATTATTATTTATTTTCTATTAGAATTACGACTAAAGTCCTGATTGATAGGCTAATTGAAAAACATCTATAACTTTCAAAGCGATATCATATTTTTGAATCAAAATATGTGTCACATTCTATGTTTGCATACTATAGGATTAAAAAAAAAAAATTTGAATTTTATGAGGTTTTAACCAAGTTAAGGTAATTAGACATCGATTTTTATATTTTTTAAAAGTTTAATAAAATTCATAATTAATTATTACTTGGAAAAAAATTACAAAAAAATATGCGTCACATTCGGACATGAGTCCTCTACTTATATCTAAAATCTCATAAAAAAATATTATCATTTTATTATGGTTAGGGTGGTCAGACAGACACCTACTTCTTATTTTTTCCTGAAATTCAAGTAATACTGCATTGAAATTTCAAATTTTCACCAAATAGATTTTGTTTTTAAAAAACTTAACCTAGTAGTTTAGAAACTACATTCAATTTCCCACAAATTTTATTCTTACATGTTTTTGAAATAATATAGATAAATTATTCAAATTTTTACGTCAAGTTGCCTAACTCTGATTTTTCTGAATTTTCATTGCCACTTAAGGGCCTGTTTGGCATACCATGATCCTGCACATACCCCCATCTTAAAAGGGAAGGATCATGAATGCCAACAAAGCGTAAAAATGCATATTTTCCATAATTGAATGTGAAAAGCAAGTTCACTAAATGTTTTTTTACAGAGTTTACTAATACAAAGTTGCCCCTAGGATTATAGCAATTGCTGAAAGGTACAGTTTGATATATCATGGAAAGTAGACTTGGTAAATATGATAGAAAACAATTCCTATCAAATACAAATAAAGGGAATCTGACCTGACTTCCCTTTGGCCATCATAAGAGCACAATCCAATTTGAGAACAAACCTTCTGAGGACTCGTCTGCAAACAAGTCACTCATTTTAGAACAAGTCAACAGCAAACCATATATCCACTAAACACACAAGGAATGGTTTTCAACAATCAATTCTGCTAGTAGCAACAAGTGACTAACTACTTCACTTGGTAAGTATGCTATGCCACAACTATATGTTACTAATTGCATCATACATGCACTAGTCCTAAGAGCATGTTCTTAGAAATAAAGAACGAATTTTCACATGTTTTTCTGTCAAGCATTGGTCATAAGTCATTACTCATAACATACTAAATCAAAAAACAAACCTGTGCCATCAGGAGTTCAAATATCGTATCACGATACTGTGATATTACAGTTTTGCATTCTTGGCTGACAATACCGGATGAACCAATTGCATGGTTGACTTGCGTAACAATACCCTATATCACAAACATCAGAAACATGCTTCTCAGACTCAGACAGTTTTCTTTCAAATTTATAAAAGGCAGAATCCACAACAATTACAAGATACATCTATGTCAGCTTCCATAACATATTGGTGGCAAAATTATATCTATAATTATAAACAATTCACCATCCAACTATTTGATATTATCCATCCATATTGGTTATAGCCATTGTATAAACTAATAATCTAATTACAACTCCTTCAACATCCATGTTGAGTGAAATAATATTCTTTTAAGTTTTTATTAAGACGTAAATGCTTTTGACCCCGAATACAACCATTCAACAATACCACCCTAATGGGGTTTGAACCTTGGTGGCAAGAACAACAATGCCACCTATAAACCATTACACCATGTCAATACCGACAAAATAATATTCTTTTAAGTTATGATTGAAATAATATTCAAGTTTTTTTATGATCCATAGAGAGGCAGAAGTCCAACATTTTTTATCAAAGCCATTATTAATATCCACTCGATGAGGACTATTGTATTCCTATCAAAGCTTCAATTTCTAATAAGCTATTGTTTAATTTCTCTTGAAAAAATCCTAAGCTCTAATTACAATCTTTCTAACAACTCTGCCTGCATTATATTCGTAGAAAAAGGTTTTTCTATGAAATGATCCATTTCTCCTACACCAGCTAAATACTTTATGCTGCAGTGTTCAACTTCAAACCATTTTCTACCACACTGAAGAACTTTTTGTTTTTATATCTAAAATCAAATATTTCTATGAGTGCTATTATATGTTTAAATCTTTCCATATGAGAAATGTTGTTGTCCTCTAGATTAGAGGGTATAAAAAGAATTAAATTGATTAATAAGTAATTTTTTTCAGTATTACATTTACACAAAAAAATTGCACACTTTAGAAATGAACATAAGCTAAATATTAATTTGGTGGATAGTATGACAATAACAATTTAAGGTGATCCAGAATTAACGTTGGACCAGCTAGCAGGGAAGTTCCAGAATCTGCAATGGCAGCACAGCCTCCAGCGCAGAAGCCTGTAATAAAATGTCATTCATTATTTGAATTCTAAAGTGTCATTACACTAATATTGAACTATTATAACAAAACAAAAGGTCTAGAAAGCATATTGTCACCTGTTGATTCACCACCAATAGGAAAGTATCCCATATCGAAGTGAAACAATTTACATTGTACAATAATAAGTTAGGAAAGTGGAAGGGTGAACATCTCTCCACCCAAAGAATGGTCTACTAAAAGAATACGTGAACACTTGCATAAAATATCAAAATCATTCTGCACCCTACCTGCCAATATCCTTTTTATGTAACAGGCACATATGTATGGTTTCCCTTGAAGTGTTCAGAATCAACACCTCCAAATACAATTTCCCCACCTTCCTCTTCATCTGCATTTCTGTTCATCCAAAAAGAAAAGACTGGCTCTTGGACAAGGCCCTGTTCAATCATGTTATACCTGTGGAGAAACGGGAAAAAAATCAGTTAAGAAGACTGAAAAAATGCACAAACCTATGCAGTGATGAAAGGCTGACACTTACTATCAAAGTGTAAGAGCGTCATAAAAATTTAGCTTGTTAGAGAAGCCAAAACAACCAGGATAGCATTTTCTGTGTGCTTGCACTACAGGAACAGAATAAGAGATTCGCACAATCAAAAAGTTCATTATAGAGAAGAGACAAACAGCACTAACCAAACTGGAACAACCTTGTCAACAGAAATCTCCTGAAATCCAAGCCCTAGAATGCCATCAAACTTGGCCACCAAGAAAGTTAACCCCGCTTCCTTTGTTGTCTCAGTAAAAACCTGCACCGCAGAAATTGAACTTCCATACACTTGTCTGTACTGCTCAAAAATGCAATTCAAAAGATTTTAATAAAAATACAAACCTGGTTTTACACAACAAAGTCACCAACAATTACATGATCTTTACTCAAGAAGCCAGATATGGATCCACTGCCATACTGAATATCACAAGATTTGCCTTCAAGATCAACAGATAAAAATACATGAATTGTGGAGCAGGTTTCCAAACATGCCTTCTCAAAGTAAATAATCTTAAGGAAAATGCACCATTAAAAAACCATAAAACATGTAAAGTAATTACATTGTCAAAAAACTGCATCAGGGTTCAACTGCATAGTTTTGAGGCCTTTTTCAATGACAATTCATTAGAATCCATATTTTGCAAGAATGAATGGTCCATTTTGCTCTCATTTCATCTAGGTGATGCTTACAAGGATGGGGTGGAGCACTAGGGCTTTCTAGGAGGTTCACCCATCCCAATATTACTCCAGCTCAAACACACTTTTTCATAGAGTTTCATTGTTAGTCATAGAGTCTCACCTCCAATGAAGCCCATCTAGCTTACTACAATATTTGCAAAACCTTCAGCAAGTGTTATGCCTTATCAACCATTCAAAATAGAGCTCCCTAGTTCCTCCATTTTCATGGAAATGGGGTTTTTCTTGGTGTGTCGAATTGTGTGATGATTTATCGGGATTCATCCTTCATCAACACATTTTTCATGAACAATTGTTTACAAGAGGTTCACCCATCCCAATACCACTCCAGCTCAAATGCGTAGCCATGGACTTTCACCTACGATCTAGACTACCTAGCTTACTACCACATATGCAAAACCTTCAGCAACTGTTATGCCTTATCAACCATTCAAAATAGAGCTCCCTAACTCCTAATTTTACATAAGTGGGGTTTTTCTTGTCGAATCAAATTGTATGATGATTTATCAGGATTAAACCATGTAGTTTGAGTCAATCTTCAACAACACATTTTTCATGAGCAATTGTTTACAAGAATGCACCTTCCATGACCATGAATAAACCACTTAACAATCATTACATCTAGGTGATGCCCACGAGATTTCCCAAGTCACCCATCCCAATGCTACACTTTGACTCAAGGCTTGATTTAGGTAGACAACAAAGTTTCCATCAAAATCAAACCCACTAAAAGTCTGCTACCCTGTTTGTAAAACCATCAGCAAATATTGTCTTATGAATCATTCATTGTAATGTTTCCTGACTCACTCATTTCATTCAATTTGCATTTTTCAGTATTCAATTGTAAAGTTTCAACTCTATCTTCATTGACACATATTTGACAAGAATTACTTCACAGGAATACAGTCACTATAAACCTTTTGATTTAGAAACATGCAAAACATTCTTGCAAATTTGAAAATTCATGTTCATATATATTCAATTGTCCAGTTTCATTTCCATCTTCATTGACACATATTTAACAAAAATTACTTCACAGAAATACAGTATCACTAGAAACCTTTTGATTTAGAAACATGAAATTCCCAATATGTATATTTCCACTGGGTTAAAGTACAGCTCAGCAACCAGCATATGTCCTAATAGTGCATACCCGTGTAAGTGCCAAAGACATGTCCAGATTCTAAAAAGATAAATGTTTTAGAAAATGAGAATAACCATTCAAGAAGCCAAAAAACTATGCAATGCCAAAAAAAAGTATTATAGCCTGGAAGAAAAGCGAGGAAGGTTTTTAGAACATAAAATGGAAAAACAAGAGTGCACAGGAAATTCCATCAAAAGGTAACATAATGCTTCAAAAAAATATTTTGATGGTTTTTTGAGGTAAATAGAAAGATAGGAAATAATTTAATACTAGACATAGCAAAATCACCAGACAAATTGAACAAAGAGCAACCAAATATTCTAGACATACAATTTTTAAATAAAGATACAAGACTGACTCAACACATTAAAGTGTATAGAAGGCCAACAAGGTGTTCCTGCATGACACAAGGAAATGATTTCAAATCATACAAGCAAATATCACCCACAGTTTTCAGAAGAACAGAACCAGTCATCTTTAATGAGACAGAAGGAAGACATAAAAGATAATTAAAGCTGGATATATACAAATCAAAGTTCTATTCAAATGGTTAAAAATAACAACAAATTGCCAATAGAAACTAGAAACAATCTTTCTTACAACAATTCAAAATTAGAAAACAGACTACATGAATCGCAGATAGGATTCAACAAAATTCTACCAACTGCTAAACACCCGTGGATTTGAAAAATCAACTCTGATATATAATATAAAAAAGCCACAAAAGAACAATCCTTCAAACCTTCTTGAGGTTGAACTTATAACATCAAATATACAAATAGTGTAAAACAGAAGTTCTCATCACTGGTAACCTTAAGTCTCCAGGGAAAACAAAATCATGAAGCATCGGCAACGAAAGTACAGGTTATGCCCATGCACATTACATCAGAGGAGAATTAAAAAACTTAAGTCAATCAAAAACTCCTGTGAAGAAAATCTGGTGCAAATGTTTTCATCATTAATATAAACTGCTTTTATAATTCGAAACTTTTGGGGTTAAACTCGGCAAAATCTCACTTGCCCAATACACCTGTTATTAATTACATGAACTTTTCACCCAAAACCAACTTAGGGGAGATCATTTTCGAAGAATTCACTATCCAGAAAATGAAGCGAAAAAACCACAACCCTTAATATTACAAAAGGAAAAAACCAACTTATTTTTCTGGATGTTTCTATTGCAATCTGTACTATTATGCTCCACCATCTTAACTCGTGAGTTCTTTTTTCTTATGCCATTATCCTTCCACCATCTGGGCTACGTTAAGTTTTTTGGGGTCGAATAATCTGAACCTGTATTTCTTTTATTCGTTGGGGTTTTATTTTTCCGTGTGTTAAGAAAAATATTTGAGGGCACAAATGGCCGATCAACAAGCATAGGCGACGCCTATAGGAGGTGGAGGAGCGGATAGTCTAATACCCAATGCTAATTAAAATTATTTAATTAGGTAGGGAAGAAGGGGATTTGACATGGAAAATGGTGCGCGCAGGTCTAGGACATTTTTCAGTGTTTACATTTTGGCCCTCTTTGATACAATGTGAAGCCACCTGAATGTTGTATTAAAGAAATTCAGATCAGAATATGCCCTATTGTGTCGTGATGAAGATGAGATAGATCTATGCCCCTATAGAAAATTTTGTAAATTTTGAAAAAGTTTAAATTTGACAGTGAATATTAAATTTACAGCAAAAAGATTTTAGTTTCAAGACCTTCAGGATATTCACATTAGGGTTTAGGACTCAACATTGGATCCATCTAGTAAAAACCCTATACTAGGTGGGCATAAATAGGATTTTGGGGGTAAAATTTGTCATTTGTGCATTTTTACTGGAGTGAATGGTGAGTTCGGAGAATAAATTTGCTAAGAGCTATTGCTAAGATGTCACTGTACCGCACTCCTCACATTGTGAATTCAAAGTTCACGCCTACAGATGGCTAGAGGGCTCCGGGGATGCAGTATGTACCCTTTCGAAAAAAACGAGCAAGGATTATGCAACAGGACATCGGAAGTGTCGAAAAATCTTAAGTGATGTTTCTATTGGAGGAGAGGTACATTGACACGGGATAGGTAAAACAAAGACTATGATTGAAAATGGGAAACAAAAACGATACAAGAAGATCATGGTTTTGTATAAGCCAAATACATATATAAAATAGAGAAATGACAGTTATCAACGGTAGCCACCAATTACCTGGAATTTTTTTTAGGATGTGTATAGCAAATTTGACTCTCATCTTTTAGTGTCAAAATAAATTCATCTATAAAGGGATGAGGTTGGGTTGAGTAGAATGTAGTGGGGCTTACAACATTTTGTCTCATTGAAAGGTAGGTAAAAATTGTTTTAATGGTTGAATAACCAAAAACATCTAGGCTAGAAATGCAAAAGAATGTTGGTATTCATGTATATTTGACACCAGCTACCACAAGATTATTGATAATGTAAGCATCTATTGTCAAAAATTGGAATTCTCTAGAATCCAATTTGTAGATAAATAGTCACAAGGGTTTGTACTTGAGAGCTAAATGGTGTACATAAGATAATCTGTTGTTTGTAGCTTTTGCAAGACTAGCTTGGGCTACCTACATGTGTGAAATTCAACCCTTCAGATCAAGAACTTTTGAGACATTTAGCAGAAAAAGTTGGAATTGGTAATGCAAAGCCCGATCCCTCTATAAATGAATTTATTTTGACATTGAAAGATGAGAGTGGAATTCTCTATACACATCCTAAACAATTTCCTAGTAATTGGTGGCTACCTTTGATATCTGTCATTATGCTTTTTTATATATGTATTTTTCTTATTGAAAGTTTTTGAAAAGAATTAAACAAGATGGTAGTATTATTCATGTTTTCCATAAAATGAGCAAGGCTTATGCAATAGGACATCAACAATGTTGAAAAATATTAAGTGATGTTTCTATTGGAGGAGAAGTATGTTGGCATAGGACAGGTAAAACAAAGCCTTTAATTCCTTTCAAAAACCTTTAGATAAGCCAAATACATATATAAAACAAGGAAACAATGGTTATGTTGAAAAATATTAAGTGATGTTTCTATTGGAGGAGAAGTATGTTGGCATAGGACAGGTAAAACAAAGCCTGTAATTGAAAATGGAAAACAAAAAGGATGCAAGAAGATCATGGTTTTGTATACTATACAGAGCCATGATCTTCTTGTATCCTTTTTGTAAAACTTTTATTTTTCAACGTACTTCTATAAAAAATCATGATCTTCTTGCATCCTTTTTTTTTACAATTTTCAATTATAGGCTTTCTTTTGGATGTCCTGTGCCAACATACCTCTCCTCCAATAGAAACATCACTTAAGATTTTTCGACACTTTTGATGTCATGTTGCATAAGCCTTGGTCGTTTTATTGAAAACGTGAATAATACTACCATCTTGTTTAATTCCTTTCAAAAACCTTTAGATAAGCCAAATACATATATAAAACAGGGAAACAACGGTTATCAAAGGCAACCACCAATTACCTAGAAAATTTTCAAGAAGATGTGTATAGCAAAATCATCTCTCATCTTTCAGTGTCAAAATAAATTGTCTATAAAGGGATGAGGCTTTACATTACCAATTCCAACTTTTTTTGCTAAATATCTCAAAAGTTCCTGATCTAAATGGTTGAATTTCACACATGTAGGTATCCCAAGCTAGTCTTGCAAAACTTGCAAACAACCTGGATTATCTTATGTACACAGTTTAGCTCTCAAGTACAAAGCATTGTGACTATTTTTCTACAAATTGGATTCTAAAGAATCTCAATTTTTGACAATCGATTCTTACATTATCAATAATCTTGTGTCAGTTGATGTCAAATATACACGAATGCCAACATTCCTTTTCATTTCTAGCCTAGATGTATTTGTTTTCTCAACCCTTAAAATAATTGTTAGCTACTTTTCAATGAGACAAAATGTTGTAAGCTCCAATACATTCTACTCAACCTAGCCGAAGCTCCAATACATTCTACTCAACCTAGCCGCATCCCTTTAAAGTGTCACAAAATCTTAATTGATTTCTCTATTGGACGATTCTTGAGAGAGCCAGGTGCATGCTCTCCAATGCCGGACTGGGAAAAGAGTTTTGGGCAGAGGCATGTAATACTGCCATGTATTTAATTAATCGAGCTCCATCGTCCAGGCTGGATTTCGACATTCCAGAGGAGAGATGGCTTGGAAAACGGATTTCTTATCATTATTTACGAGTGTTCGGTTGTGAAGCATTTGTACACATTCCGAAAGAGCAGAGAACTAAGTTAGATTTCAAGTCTAAGAGATGTATATTTGTCGGCTATGGTGCAGATCAATTTGGCTTTCGTCTTTGGGATCCAATTGCAAAGACCATAATCCGTAGTCGCAATGTTGTGTTTAATGAAATAAATTTTCCAGGTACACAACCTCCGAGTTATTCACAGAAGGAATTTGTTGTTGTGGACTTGTATGATAATGGTAAGACAAAAAAAACACTCTGTTTCTTTTTCACAGCCTCTAGTCACATCTATACAGTCTTACACTATTGGTACCCCTGTTTCTACTGGCGCCATACCTTCTGTCATTTGTTCCATACCCCAAACTGGCTCAACCCAGTCTTCTGGCTCTGTGTTATTTCCAAATGTGGGTGCCTCTCCTCATATTGGAGTGCAACCATTCTCAACTCCATCGCTGCTAGCTCCACTTGAAACGCAGCCTCTAGATACTAGGCCGCAGCCTCTCAATGTTGAGATATTTCCTTCAATTGGCTCAACCCAGCCACTCACCATTTTTCCGTTGACTCTACAAAGTCAATTACAAGGAAATGACCGATCGCTGCCTCCTCAAATCCAAACACAGCCTCCCTCTACTCATTCGCTGCCCTTCCAATGTCACACGCGGCCTTCTATTGGTGATACGCTGCCAATTTCAAGTTCAACGCAGCACATACAAGGTATGCAGCCTTTGATAGGCTCACACTCTCCAGCATCAGCTCACAATTATTCGCAGCCACTTGATATTGCACCGAATTTGTCAAAAATGCAACAGGGAAGCAAGGGCACTATCAATGCACAAGGCAGTATGCAGAGACAGGGGAGTTTGCAACAGGCTCGTCTACAATTTGAAATTGATGATGTTCAAAACTTATTACAGCGATTAAATCTGGACACAAATTCACAGCAACATCAAGGTCCTCATTTGCGGAGATCTACCCGTGAGAAGAGGAGACCAAAAAAATGCGAGGACTATGAGCTATTGCTCTCTGATTATGCAGAGCCAACAACATATAAACAAGCATGTAAGGATGAAAACTCAGTTAAATGGATGGCAGCTATGAACGAAGAAATGGAGTCATTGAAAGTAAACAACACTTGGGATTTGGTTTCTCTTCCACCAAATCGAAATCCTCTTAAGAACAAATGGGTTTATCGTTTGAAAGATGAAGATGGAGGGGGTAAAAGATACAGGGCCCGATTAGTGGTCAAGGGGTTTGATCAGCAAAAATGTATCGATTTTAGTGGTCATGAAAATGAATACAATTCGTGTTGTGTTGGGTTTGGTAGCTGTTTGGGACCTCGAACTTGAGCAACTAGATGTTAAAACAGCATTTCTACATGGGGATATTGATGCGGAGCTATACATGGAGCAGCCTGAAGGTTTTATCAAATCGGGTCAAGAGCATCTATATTGCAAATTGAAGCGGAGTTTGTATGGGTTGAAGCAAGCTCCAAGACAGTGGTACCTTAAGTTTGACCGCTTCATAAATGATAACAATTTTATTCGTTGTGAATCAGACCCTTGTGTTTACTACAAGCGGCTTCATATCGGTGAGTTTGTCATTCTTTTGCTCTATGTTGATGATATGCTAGTTGCTGGTACTAGTCTTAAGATTATAGCTCAGCTGAAGCAACAATTGGCTCTTCGTTTTGCCATGAAAGACCTAGGACCAGCCAAAAGAATTCTTGGGATGCAAATATTTAGAAACAGAAATAAAAGAGAACTCCAATTGTCCCAAGCAAACTATATTACCAAAGTGATGGATAGGTTTAACATGTCTCATGCAAAATCAGTTTCTACTCCTTTAGCGGATCATTTTCGATTATCTTCAGCTATGTCTCCAAAAAATCAAGAAGAGGAAGAGCTTATGAGGTCTATTCCATATACATCTGCAGTTGGCAGTCTAATGTATGCAATGGTGTGTACTCGTCCAGACATAGCTCATGCAGTGGCAGTTGTGAGCAGATTCATGAGTCATCCGGGAAAATTACATTGGCAGGTAGTTCAGTGGATTCTATGATACTTGAAAGGTACCTCACATTATTGTTTATGTTTTGGAGGTACTGACCTTCAGCTTCGTGGTTATGTTGATTCAGATATGGCCAGGGATTTAGATAAATGTCGGTCTACTACTGGTTATGCATTCACATTTGGTGGGGCTGCGATTAGTTGGGTTTCTCGGTTGCAATAAGTTGTAGCTTTGTCCTCCACAGAAGCGGAATACATTGCACTTACAGAAGGAGCAAAAGAAATGATATGGCTTGAGCGTTTGTTGACCGAGTTGGGCTTTCCCAAATCAGTTTTTCCATTATATTGTGATAGCAATAGTGCTATACATTTAGCTAAGAATTCAGCTTTTCACAATCGCACCAAGCACATTGACCTCAGATATCACTTTATTCGCCATGTTCTAGATGAAGGCAAGTTGTAGGTCACAAAGATTGATACAAAGGTAAATCCGGCGGATGCATTAACCAAGGTTGTTCCACGAGAGAAGTTCGAATTTTGTAGAGCTTCTCTCAGTCTTGTTTCATTGTGACACTGAATTTAAAGAAGGGGATCTCTCTCGGAGCAGCTTGTTTGCCATTCCCATTGGTCTTCAAGTGGGAGATTGTTGGGCATGTGGTGAAGCCCAAATGTAATGGCTCTACGGTTTGATTCTTCATAACCGTTCATTTGCTGAAGGCTTTTCTTGTTTAGTAACCACTCCTCTCATGGGTTGATGATGGAGATTCTTAGACGATGGTTAGTATTTTTCTTAGTAGAGTCTTTCAGAAGATGGATTGATAGCTGTTGAGAATACAGAGACAGATATATGTAATATACTGTAAGAGAGAGATGTATCGACTGATATAATAAATGAATCCCCTTTCTTGTGGACGTAGCCATTTGTAATGGTGAACCACGTTAATCTTTTGGTGTTCTTTGTGTGTTATGACTTTATACTCTGTGTTTTATTTTTCATTAGTGCTGCTACTCTGTTTTTGTTCTATTTTATTCATTGAAGCAACAAAAGGTAGCCACCAATTACCTAAAAAAAAATTCAGGATGTGTATAGCAAATTCAAGTCTCATCTTTGAGTGTCAAAATAATTTTTTCTTTAAGGGGACAATGCTAGGTTGAGTAGAATGTACTGGGGATTACAACATTTTGTCTTGTTGAAAGGTAGCTAACAATTCTTTTAATGCTTAAGCAACCAAAAACATCTAGGCTAGAAAAGCAAAAGAATGTTGGTATTCATGTATATTTGACATCAACTCACATAAGATTATTGATAATGTAAGCATTTGTTGTCAAAAATTGGCATTCTATAGTCACAATGCTTTGTGCTTGAGAGCTAAACAGTGTACATAAGATAATCTTTTGCTTGTAGGTTTCACAAGTCTTGCTTGGGCTACCTACAGGTGTGAAATTCGACCCTTCAAATCAAGAACTTTTGAGACATTTAGCAAAATAAGTTGGAAATGGTATCCGAAAGCCTCATCCATTTATAGACGAATTTATTTTGACATTGAAAGATGAGAGTGGAAATTTCTAAACACATCCTGAAAATTTACCAAGTAATTGGTGGGTACCTTTGATATATGTTGTTTCTCTTTTTATATATGTATTTGGATTATTTGAAGGTTTTCGACAATAATTAAACAAGATGGTAGTATTGTTCACGTTTCCCATAAAATGAGCAAGGCTTATGCAATACGACATCGGAAGTGTCAAAATATCTTAAGTAATGTTTCTATTGGAGGAGAAGTATGTTGGCACAAGACAGGAAAAACAAAGCCTATAATTGAAGATGTAAAAAAAAAAGGATACTAGAAGATCATGGTTCTATATAGTATACAAAACCAACGTACCTCTCGTCCAATAGAGAAATCAATTAAGATTTTGTGACACTTTTGATGTCCTGTTGCATAAGCCTTGCTCATTTTATCAAAAAACATGAATAATACTACCATCTTGTTTAATTCCTGTCAAAAACCTTCAAATAAGCCAAATACATATATAAAATAGACAAACAACTCTTATCAAAGGTAGCCACCAATTACCAGGCAAATTTTCAAGATGTGTATAGAAAATTCCTCTCTCATCTTTGAGTGTCAAAATAAATTTGTCTATAAAGGGATGAGGCTTTGCATTACCAATTCCAACTTTTTCTACTAAAAGTCTCAAAAGTTCTTTATCTAAAGGGTCGAATTTCACACCTATAGGTAGCCCAGGCCAGTCTTGCGAAACCTGCAAACAACACATTGTCTTATATACACCATTTAGCTCTCAAGCACAAAGCGTTGTGCCTGTTTATCTATAGATTGGATTCTAAGGAATCCCAAATTTTGACAACAAATGCTTACATTATCAATAATCTTGTGTTAGCTAATGTCAAATATACATGAATACCAACATTCTTTTGCATTTCTAGCCTAGATGTTTTTGGTTGCTCAACCATTGAAAGAATTGTTAGCTACCTTTAAATGAGACAAAATGTTGTAAGCCCCAATACATTCTACTCAACCAATAAAATGGAATTTGAGATAAGAAAATTTCAGAAACAAAATTCTCATTTACAAGATTGAAAGCCGATAAAATTTAACAAAAGGTAGCCAGATCCTATCACCTTATATAAAATGGGGGTATTTGTTTCTTATCAATGTAGAAGTAAAATTTGATGACGAATTGTAGAATCAAATGGAATAAGCTCAATTAGGACAAGTATTGTAGAGCATACAAAAGCATGATCTTATTGCATCCTTTTTGTTTCTCATTTTCAATTACAGGCTTTGTTTTTCCTATCCTATGCGAACGTACTTCTCCTCCAATAGAAACATCACTTAATATTTTCTAACACTTCCAATGTCCTATTGCATAAGCCTTGCTTGTTTTATAGAAAATGTGAATAATACTACCATCTTGCTTAATTCCTATCAAAAACCTTCAGATAAGCTAGAAATACATATATAAAACAGAGAAACGACAGTTATCAAAGGTAGCCACCAATTACCTAGAAATTTTTTCAGGATGTGTATAGCAAATTCCACTCTCATCTTTTAGGTCAAAATAATTTTTTCTATAAATGGATGAGGCTAGGTTGAGTAGAATGTACTAGTGCTTGAAACATTTTTTCTCATTAAAAAGTAGCTAACAATTATTTTAATGGTTGAGCAAACAAAAACATCTAGGCTAGAAATGCAAAAGAATGTTGGTATTCATGTATATTGACATCAATTGACGCAAGATTATTGATAATGTAAACATCTGTTGAAAAAAAATGGGATTCTTTAGAATCCAATTTGTAGAAATAAGTCACAATGCTTTGTACTTAAGAGCTAAACAGTGTACATACGATAATTTGTTGTTTGCGGGTTTTGCAAGACTGGCTTGGGCTACATACAACTGTGAAATTTGACCCTTTAGATCAGGAAATTTTGAGACATTTAGTAGAAAAAGTTAGAATTGGTAATTGAAAGCCTCATCCCTTTATAAAAGAATTTATTTTGACATTAAAAGGTGAGAGAGGAATTTGCTATACACATCTTGAAAATTTTCCTAGGTAATTGGTGGCTACCTTTGATAACTATCATTTCCCTATTTTATAGATGTATTTGGCTTATCTAAATATTTTTTATAAGAATTAAACAAGATGGTAGTATTATTAGCAAATTCCATTTTAATCTTTCAATGTCAAAATAAATTTGTTTATAAAGGGATGAGGCTTTGTATTACCAATTCCAACCTTTTTTGCTAAAATGTCTCAAAAGCTCTTGATCTAAAGGGTTGAATTTCACACCTTCAGGTAGCCCAGGCCAGTCTTTTGAAACCTACAAACAATATTTTATCTTAAGTACACCGTTTAGCTCTCAAATACAAAGTGTTGTGACTATTTATCTATAGATTGGATTCTAAAGATTCCCAATTTCTAACAACAAATGCTTACATTATCAATAATCTTGCGTCAACTGATGTCAAATATACATAACTACCAACATTATTTTGAATTTCTATCCAAGATGCTTTTGGTTGCTCAACCATTAAAAAAATTGTTAGCTACCTTTCAATGAGATAGAATGTTGTAAGCCCCAACACATACATCCAAGCTGCCTTTTCTTGAAGAAAGTTATAGTGTTCAATGCATTATATTTTAATTAGAAGCTTGCATCAAACAAAATAATAAACAAAGAAAATTAATAAAATACCATATATTTGCTTGCCAACAACCACGAGCATCAATGACTCCAATGAATCGGCCACTTTTTCTACTCCTAATTCTCCTACAATGATCGTCTATGCTAGCCTTTTTGTGAGATGTGTTTGGGTTAGGTTTAGTGTTTTCCATGCCATTATTACCACCACTTCCTCTAATTGTGTCTTGATCAACCCTTTCTCTATTGAGATTGATTAGCATCTCTACTGCATGTGCAATATCATTCAATTCACAAGGATTCTCCTCCCGATTTATTCTTTTTCCACCCCTAAGACTCACCTCAGTATTAGGATATGCTATCTCAAAAAACACACTAAACAGAGATTAATTTGAGCCTTAAGATTTTCCATTATTGTAAATCCTGCCCAATGCAAGAAAGCAAGTTAGCACATCAAATATATCTAAAAGTTAGTATTATCACTTAAGAAAGTTGGGGCCATTGATATATAATGAGTAAAAGAGGTTTCAATATCCTTCATCATATAGAAACAGTCTATGAGACTTTATCATATATCAAAGTACTACTGAATTAGTGAAAGATTGCTCTCAGTCATAACTCTATTCTTTGTTGCTTTTTTTCCTAAGTCCAGTCATTCTAGTGATGAGAGATCAAATAAAAAATCATTAAAACAATTGATGCTTTGAGTTCTCCTTTGTGTTTATGTCTAATTTATCTTTCCTTGTTTTCCTTTTTGTTCCAAATGAAAATGGTGGGAAAATAGGGAAGACCATATAAAGCAATTATGACTGTTCTTGATTTGCCCAAGTCTTATGACTATTAAAAACTGGTTGTAGTTTCAACGAAATGAATAAAGGAGGAATTAAATATTGTAGACACAAAATGAATAAAACTATTTAGGAGGAATCAAATTCTAGTTTAGGTTAAGCTTTGTAACAAAGTTGAAGAACTCACTAAAATATCATTTATTTATATCAATAAAAAAATTGAATGAAATGTCATTGACGTAGATGGACTCTCCACCTTAGCTCAAACACAATTTGTTCACAAAAATGGGCAACACTGTGCCCCAAGGATAACAATTATGGTAACAATCAAGAATTCTTAATTTTATCTCACAATCAAATTGGAGTTAATGATCATGCACTATCAAACAACTTTAGTTACACAATCTAACAACAATTTGAATTAGATTAATCAAATTCAGATTACATACATCCAGCCATTACAAATTCTACTGAGCAAGCTTTCAGACATTATGTCCTCTTCTTCACAGCTTCTCAAGCTACCACCCAACACTAATGAATTTGTCTCTACATACCTGTCACAACCTCTTTCTTTTTAATCTTCATGTTTAAGTGGGTAGAATCATTGGAAAAGGCATGAATCTATTGGTGGTTGATATTTAAGTATTTGGTGGTTGATACTATTGATTAATTCCTTTTCTCATGATTCTATCCAATTCTACAACATGAAGATTAAAAAAGGAAGAGGTTGTGACATGTATGTAGAGACAAATTAGTTAGTGATGGGTAGCTTGAGAAGCTGCAAAGAAGAGGGCATAATATCTGAAACCTTGCTCAATAGAATTTGTAATGCTTGGTTGTATGTAATTTGAATTCGATTAATTTAATTTAAATTGTTCTCAGATTGTGTAACTAAAATTGTTTGATATTGCATGATCATTAAATCCACTTTGATTGTGAGATAAAATTGTGAATTCTTGATTGTTACCATAATAGTCTATTGTTATCCTTGGGGCACAGTGTTGCTCGTTTTTGTGAAAAAATAATGTTTGAGCAGAAGTTGCAGAGACCGTCTACATCAATGACCTTTCATTCGATTTTTTTATTGATACAAATAAATGATATTTCAGTGAGTTCTTCAACTTTGTTACAAAGCTTAACCTAAACTAGAATTTGATTCCTCCTAAACAATTTTATTCATTTTCTGTCTACAATATTTGATTCCTCCTTGATAACTTTATTCATTTCATTGAAACTACAAGCATTCTTTAATAGTCATAAGAATTGGGCAAATCAATAACAGTCATAATTGCTTTATAAGGTCTTCCCTATTTTCCCACCATTTTCATTTGGAACAAAAATGAAAACAAGCAAAGAAAAAATTAGACATAAGCACAAAGGAGAACTTAAAGCATCAATTGTTTTAATGACTCTTTATTTTATCTATCATCACTACGATGGTTGGACTTAATCAAACAAGCACAACAAAGAATAAAGGTATTTCGGACAACAATCTTTTAGTAATTCAACAGTACTTTGTAATATGATAAATTCTCATTGACTGTTTTAGTATGATGAAGGATATTGAAACCTCTTTTCACTCTTTATGAATGGCCACAAATTTCTTCAGTGATATACTAACTTTAGATATATTTGATGTGCTAATTTGCTCTCTTACACTACGCGGGCTTTACAATAATAGAAAATCTTAATGCAAATATTTCCCAGGCTCAAATTAAATCTTTGTGTAGTGCTGCCTCCGAGATAACAAATCCTAATACTTAGGTGAGTCTTAGGGGTAGAAAAAGAATAAATCAAGAGAATCCTTGTGAATAGAGATGTAATCGATCTTAGTAGAGCGAGGGTTGATCAAGACACAGTTGCAGGAAGTGGCGGTAATAAAGGCATGGAAAACACTAACCCTAACCCAAACACATCTAACGAAAAGGCTAATATAGAAGATCATGGTAGGAGAGTTAGGGGTAGAAAAAGTGGCCGATTCATTAGAGTCACTGATGCCCGTGGCCATTGGCAAGCCAATATATATGGTATTCTATTAACTTTCTTCATTTATTATTTTTTTTGGTGCAAGCTTCTAATTAAAACATCTGGGAGGCAGCGAAGTTCCTACCTAAAACTGGCATAACAGTTTTGGTCTAGGAAAAATGTGAGATTAATCTTGACTACCAGCTCAAGGGAATGTAAGTACATATGTTTAATGGCATGAGGAGTGCAGAGTTCAATGTTGTATCTCCTATATCAGAAGCTTCTTTTCCTGTGCGTGCAAGTAACAAGCCCTTTATTTTGTCTTGGCAAAAACGACGAATCACAATTACACCAAAAAAACATAAACTATTTCATTTAAAGAACAGATAAACAACAAGCCCTTTATCTTGTTTTGCCAAAAAGGAAGAATCACAATTAAAAAAAAAAAAAAAACTATTGCATTTAAAGAACAAATAATTCTATTCTGATCATCAATTTTTTAGTATTCAAATATTACATGTGTCATATTTTATTTCTAATTACTTGCAAAATGAGTGATGTTTCCTTGTAACTTTAAATAGAAAATGATTGATGCAAACACAAAGTTCAATGTTCAAGAGTATCCAAGTGATTCTATAACATGCAAGCAAATAGACAAGCTTCATTCTGAACTAGCAATGCGAAATGCTAAAACACTCTTTTCAACAAACTAGAAAACAACAAAGCTCCAATGCTGAAAAGTTGTAAAAGCCATCATCAAGAACTTGAAAACATGCCAAAAAAGTAATGCCTATGCTCACTTGAATCACATCAAGTGCATGAAAGAGGACTGATATGCCCTTAGGAAGACTAAAAACAGTGATATCATGGACTGATGTGACTGTAGAAATGAATGAAAACAGCAACAAAGTAAGCGGAAACATAAGGGTGACAATTTGTAAGGCTATTTGGAAACTTTAGAAAATCTGCAAAATTGTAAATCAGCAAAGAAATGACGAAGCTGAGATTATATAGATGCCTATGCAAATCTGGAAAATAGTGAAATGATGATGGAACAACATGGTTGAGAGAGAGATAAAATTGAATGCTGACAAATCACTCAAGTAAACCTGCAATTAGAGTGGAAACAGAAATAAGGAAGAATGGTAATGAACAAATAGAGATGCCTTGTGATGCAGAAAACAACAATGAGGATGTCTGGTCTATGAATTCATCATTTAGATTTAGCTTTGGGTAGAAATTTAATTCATTGTTTTTGTTTTATCTTTCACTTAATGCTGTCGTAGTTTGTGCTATTGTGCTTTTTAGGGTGGCTGTGCTCTGTTTTTCATTCACTCAGAGAGATTAGCTGAGTGTATCATTTCATTTGGACAATAGCGACAATCTATATTTTAGTTGCCTGTATATTGTTAATTGGTGTTTGATTTTAACTAGTACTATGTTAGGCCTATTCGGTTAAAACATTCAAAGCAATTGATAATCTCTAATATTTAGGTATTACCAAAAAAAAAAAAAAATTCTAACAAAACCAAAATAGATGTAAAACAGATGATTCGGGAATCACAATTGAGCAAGGAATCAGAACCAAATAGACACAATCAATAGACCTGAATGGCCATGATTCGCACTGGAAGATGGCGGTAGCATCTATGTAGGTCTATTTTATGCATAATGGGTTGGCATAAAAAGAGGGACGCAACTGCATAAGGAAAATACATATTAATATCAAATATGACTTTGCTAAGATACTAAGCAAATGGAGGCTTTCAGTTTCTTTGGGATTTCAGAATCTAATCTAACATGCCATGCACAGTTTCATTATTATAAGTAAGAATTTGATAAATTTTAGGAAAACCTTGTTGTTGAGTTCACTACAGATCTGATAAGAGGCATTCAATGTCCGCATCTCTTCATGGTTCATGCTTAAGTGATATATATAAGCACAAATTTGATGATGTCAACCATAAATACTATCACTACTATATGAAAAACCTACACTAGAAGCATAGTTAGTTGACTTGAAAATCAGAAAATGTTTACCTTCAAGTAGATAATGTGTTATCATACGTTTTTAATATCATTTTTGTATGCCAGTTGAGCGAGAACCTAGAGCAGTTGCCTCATTTAGATGAATTGGTGCAATGCTAGAAGGGTGACTCAGTGAAAGATGAAAACAAATATGGGCACTATGAAAGTATTCCATCTATATCATTTCAAA
>VDFB02001109.1:0-26057 GCA_007258455.2 Sequoia sempervirens | reverse complement strand
TGTTTTTGATGTGTTGTTGATTTATGCTTTCATGGTTATTGATCAGATATGATAATAAGATTAATAAGTTTGATAAGTTTAAATTTTTGGGACAACTGATTCACCCCCCTCTCAGTTTTCTACCCTTGTGTTGCCAACAGAGGGTTTTGACACTTTTCTTATGTTTGCAAATTCTCTGTTTGCAAAGTGACCTGTTTGAGCTCATATTTTGCAACTGGATTATTTTCATAACAAAATGATTGTTGATCTCTATTCTCCATACATTCATGTACTCCTCTATCTAGTTTCAAAGCCTCAGGATCAGATTTGCTATTTTTTCAAGATCAAAAGCAAATGCAGTTTGCTCAATTTTACATCTACATTTCTGATAGTGTTTCAAGGTGGTCAACTTTGACACCTACTATCTCGTGAAGATTGATGATTGAAGGAAAAACCTCTTGTGCACATACTCTAGGAACCTAAATGGACTTATGTTTTCAGTGGTAGCCCCCCAGAAGTTGTTTTGATATTTTTTCAAAGTGGTGACTTTGAGCTGATTGGTTCTGAACAAGTGCAATTGTGGAAAATGCCTGAGTGAGCAACTTTGTCGATTAATATATTTCATCTCATGATCTCTTTTGTCGAACCATATTTTGCACTCCATTCTTGGGTCAAATGTCTACATGTCTATTCAATCTCGTACCTCCAAGATAAGTTCTAATGGGTTATTTAATTGCTTTCTGATCGCAACATGGCCAAAAATGGTGTTCCAGAAAGTGTTAAATTTTGCAAATCTAAGGACAACCCATTTCATTTTTTGGTTTGAAACCTCTATAGATCCATTTTAATCAAGATCAAAGGTCATATGATACATTATTTTAATGTATTTATGTTGTGGTAAACATGTCCCAGGGGCCAGTTTACAAAGAAGGTACCTGAATTTTAAGGGCTAGGAAAAATTGGAGGAAATGAGTTTTCTCTAAATAATTGATTATGGCTGCATGCAAAATTTCACGGCTCCAGGTGTCCCGGTTTGCACACAATAAATTTCTCCATTTGGCCTACAAGCGTAATTAGAAGTCACAATTTTTCTAAAGTTTCAATTGTCAATATCGAAAATATTTTGAATATTTTAAATATTGTGCAAATACAAAGGGGAAAATATAAATTCATTTCTAATGTTCTGGAGGACAAACAAGTTTAATTCTTAGCTCTGATTGGTCCAGAGGCGGATTTTACCGCTTTCATAGCTACACTGCAAAACTCATCTCCTGTGGCCATTTCTGGATAAAAATGGATGAAGAAATCAGCAATGCAACATTCCCATCAATAAATTATGATAGGGAAGGTTTATTTAATGTCTTCCTCAGTTTTGGAAAACTTTTGCTGCACCGCAAAGTCTCCATCACCCGTCGTGTGAAGGTCTTTCATTTTCAATCAACAACCAACAATGAGCGATGGTGGATGCTTTCCATCGTTGGCTCTTACACTGTCGCTAGTCCTTCCTCCCATTCTCCCATTTGATCGGTCATCGCCCATCGCTGGTTTACTTCCTATTTCCTCCATTCAACACACGATGCACGGTAGGTGAGCGATGGCTGAAGGAGAGAGTTTTATGGGCCCATGAAAAGATAGGTATAAGGAATGGTGCCAGATGATTTTTTAAAAATTCTCTGCAAAGTAAAAGTCTGGAATGCTTTACTCGAGGTGCAAATATTTTAAATAAAATAGCAAAATGAATGCACGGGTAAATTTCATTTCAACTCTAGCCTTTGCACTATCGTGGGTTGCTACTCCCATTTTCCCTGGAGATGAGCGATGGATGCTAGAGATGTTGAGATGTGCCCATGAATGAATTAAATTGCATGGGTAATTTTTTTGAGCCCATATTAAATATTCAAAATCCCTCACAAAGAAAAATTTGAGTATGAGGTAAAAAGTGAAGCACAGGAAAGGAGGTAAAAGGGTTTGACATTAAAATTTTATATCTTCACCCATATTTTAATTATATGGTGAAAATGTGTGGGGATGGGTAAAATATTTTGTTGCCCGAGAAATGAAAATCAAAAGAATCATGAGAAAATGTTTAAAATAAAATATTTAAAATTTTGTGGGCATCGTGAAAGCTAAAAGGGGATAAATTGCTCCTTTATTAAAATTGAATATTTTCTGTGCTAGGCATGTAAATGTAAAATGTTGTTGGGTAATGCATGGTGAAAAGCGAGGATATACAGGTGAACTATTTTAATGGCCTAGTAAAATAGGAGCAGAGATAAAAATGCAAAACAGAGGCGTGGTGAATGATTTTCACAGAGAGCAAAGTTTTTTCAACTGCAGAGTAAATGGAGATAAAAGGTTTTTCACAGGCAAGTGAATTTGCTATTGAAGAATCAAGAGGCAAGCAAATGTAGAGGCAAAGATTGTTGCAAAGGAAGAGAGAAGAGAGAGGCTTTTGATTTTCTTGTTGCTGATGGATGGAGAAGGAAGCTGCCAAGTGTCTTCAACAGATTTGTCTTAGGGATTCTTCTATTTCTTCTTATTCTCATTCTTATCTCATTGTAAAGGGTTTTGAATTTCTGTATGGGTTGGGTAGATAGAGAAATGCTGAGTCTAAGTCATAAATTGAATCTGTAAGTTGTAATTGTTGATTTCATGAGTAAATATCAGCCAGTTTGTGCAAATAAATCATGAGTGCCATCAAATTGTCTCCATATTTGTACATTTTAAGTCATATAAATTCTATAATACAAAGTATGTTTGAGTTTTTCATCTTAGTTTCCCTGAGATTGTATTATTTGTTCATGGTTTTGTTTCAATAAAATGGCTAAATTACTTTAAGCAGATAATTGTGATTTCAAGTGTGCAGGTTGGATTTATAAGAAGAGTTTGATTGACAACAAGAGTGGATCTGTTGGTGTAATGCATTAGTAGTTTGAATCCACTGGTTGAAGTTTGTTTGTTGATGAATTATTTTTATGATTATGCATTTGACTCCATGGCCCAGAATTAGGCACTGATTTGTCTTTCAGCTTAATGCATTCTTAAAAATATTTTAAATTCAAAATCATTTTAAATCCTTGTTGTTTGGTTGAAGTTTGGTGTTGAATTCTGCCTCCCAATTGCTGAGTGAATATTGAAATACCAAGAATGTAGCCAGATTTGAGGTTGTCAATGCTTTCCTTGGTTTATATTCATTGGGAATTATCTGCTATAAAAAGCAATGTCTGTGCATAATTGCATTAAAGTTTTTAGGCATTGTATAGGTTGACCCACCTTGGTCCTGCAGAGCCAAAAGTGTAGGATATTTCAATCTTTTATTGAATCTTGTCAGTTGGCCAAATCTACCATTGAGTCTGATCATTAGAAAGTGGCTAGTTTATAGGATTCATTGGACTGATTGATTTGGAACACCAACATAATTAGTTCATATAGATCTTTGTGGTCCTATAAGAGTAAGAAGTCTACTTAGTGAAAGGTACTTTATGCTTTTAATTGATGATTATTCTAAATATACATGGATTACATTTCTTAGAGAGAAATTAGATGCGTTAGATAGATTCAAGGAACTCAAAGCTATGGTTGAAAATGAAGTGGACTTGAAGATAAAATGCTTAAGGTTTGGCTGAGGTGGAGAATTCACCTCCCATGAGTTTAATATGTGTTGTAAAGTGCATGGAATAAAGAGAAAGTTATCTGATATGAGAACTCAACAAAATGGAGTTGTTGAAAGGAAAAATAAAACAGTTCAAGACGCTGTGAGGTCAATGATTACTGAGACTAGTTTACCAAAAGTCTACTGGAAATAAGCTATTCATATTGTTGTTTATGTATTCAATCGAGTTCAAGTAAGAGAAAACAGTACAAAGACTCCCTATGAGCTATGGCATAGAAGAATTCCTAGTGTTAAATATTTCAAGGTATTCAAAAGCAAATGTTACATTAGAAGAGATGAAACTTTGGGAAAGTTTGATGCTAGAAGTGATGAAGGCATTTTTATTGGATATTCTACTAATAGCAAGGCATACAAATGTTTCAATAAATGATTGAGAAATATTGTAGAGAGTTCAAATGTCAAGGTTGATGAGACAATGAAGAATTCTATTGACTTTGATGGATACATATCTAATGAACATGATTGTGTAAGAAGAGAAGAAATTGTGGAAGAATAGGAAAAAGATGAGCTAAGGAAGCAGGATGAACAAAATGAAAGAGAAGAATATGCTTCGATGATGTCCCCTAAGACACCGAGATATGTACAAAATAATCATTCAGAAAGTTAGATTATTGGAGATAAAACAAAAGATGTATTAACTAGAAGTAGAGTTTCTACTGAAGTGAATCTATGTTTACTTTCTAAGATTGAACCAAAGACTGCAAGTGAAGCTTGTAAAGATGAACATTGGAAGGAAGCAATGAAAGAAGAACTTATGGAGATTGAGAAGAATCAAAATTAGGAATTGGTCCCAAGATCAGTAGAAAAAAACATCATTGGATCAAAGTGGGTATTCATAAATAAGTTGAATGAGAATGGAGAAGTTGTTAGAAAAAAGTGAGGCTTGTATGTAAAGGTTACTCACAAGTAGAAGGTATACATTTTCAGGAAACCTTTGCTCTAGTAGCAAGAATGGAAGCTATAAATATGTTCTTGAAATTTTTTGCTCATAAAGACTTTAGGGTCTATCAGATGATGTCAAGTCATCATTTTTGAATGGTGAGCTAGAAGAAGTTTATATGGAACAATCAGAAGGATTTTAGTTGAAAAATCAATTGGATATGGTGTGCAGATTAAAGAAAAAATTATATGGGTTGAAGCAAGCTCCTAGATCTTGGTATGCAAGATTGGATAGGTATTTGATTCAACAAGGTTTTAACAAAGGTACGATAGATAGTAATCTATACTTTAAGATTGAAAATGAAAAAATCTTGATTGTAGTAGTGTATGTTGATGGCATTATCTTTAGAGAAAATAAAAAATATGTGTAAGAGGTTTTTGGAAGAGATGTAGAAAGAATTTGAAATGTCTATGTTTGAGGAGATAAATTTCTTTCTTGGGCTACAAATTAATCAAACAGAGAAATGGATTTTCATTTCATAGTCTAAGTATGCTAGAGAGATGTTGAAGTTTGGAATGGATGGTTCCAAACCAGTAAGTACTCCTATGGTGATTGGTTTCAAATTGGATAAAGATGATGATTCACCTAAGGTTGATCAGAGCAAGTATAGATCTATGATGGGAGGACTATTATATTTGACTGCTACTAGGCTAGATATCATGCATGTTGTTTGTCTTGTGGCTAGATTTCAAGAAGATCCTAAGGAATCGCATGTTGCTGTTGTTAAAAAGAATATTCAGATATTTGAATGGCACTCCAGATTATTGATTGTGGTATCCTGAAGATACTTTTCAGTATCTCTGGGAGAAGTTAGGGGTTATTACCCCTCCTTTCTTGAACTAGATGCATATGGAGATACATCAGTCCAATGGATCTATGGTTCTATCTTTCTTCTAGGTTGATGTTTTGGTGGCTACCTCTCAGGGGGAGCAAGTAGTATCAGGTGTTGTCATTATGAGTATTCTATTTTTTCATGTCAAAGGAGAAATAAATGTAAAATATTTTTTTCCTTTGCCATTGATGTCAAAGGGGGAGAAGAAGCATGTGAAAAAGGAAAGGAAGAATGGGAGAAGAAGCATATACAAAATTATCTACTAAGGGGGAGAAACAAAAAAGTGTATTCAGAGCTAGTATGTTGTCTTTGATGGTTTTTCACATCATGTGTTGCCATCAATAACAAAGGGGGATATTGTTGCAAGAATGGAAAGATTGAAGGTGTTGTCATTGATGCCAACTGGTCAAATAGTTATCAACTAGTTGTTGTTGGTTGTACATGTCAAGGATATTGAGAAAATTGTAATAAAGATATGTTGTAGATGTTCAGTGGTTGCTCCGGGTTTTGGTCTAGATTTGCTCCTATGTTTTTATGGTTCAAATATGTTGTTCATGGTTGTTAGAAGATGTTATATCTAGATTTTTGGTTGTTGATTCATTGTACAGTGCAAGTTGTGTTCACTAGTTGTAAACTATGGTTTTCTTTGATTCTAGTTGAGGTCTGAGAGAAATGTTGTCGGTCCAAATTCCTCTTTGATGAAGTAGTATGACTTGTGGCTCTAGAGTTGAGTTTCCCTAATTGTATTGAAGATAGTTTTGGCATTTGGAATATTTGTGCTTAATGGTTCTATGTGTTTTACATTGGTTTGGCCGACCTTGTGTGAAATACTACTTTTGAGGTTGATGAAGTGTGTTGGATCTTTTTGGGTCCCTTGAAGCATGTGCTTGGGTTGCCCTCATTATAATTCCACCCTAGGATGTTTTGACGCCAACCTAATTTGAATTTGGATTTGGATGGCTGCCTTTGGATATGTTTCAAAGTAAAAAATGGTATAAATACAAGATGAGTTAGTGGTGAAAAAATATACAAGAGCAAAGAAGGGTAATAAGAGAAAAGAGAAAGTGCATGTTGGTGCGAAATTGATTCCAGATGTAGTGAAGAGAAGGTGGACTCTATCATTCATGCACGTTTGTGAGTGATTGTGGTGGAATCCTTTGTTGCATTGGGATTGCAGTCTCTTTGTAACAAGTCTTCTTTTTCTTCTTTGTATCTCTGTGGTAGTGAGCCCTCCGAGTTGTTAGCTCTGTTGGACAGTAAGTCCTTGTTTCAGACAATGATTCCTTGTTTTGGAAGTGAGCCTTATTTCTAGCAGTGAGCCTCTTGTAATCGGTTTTTATATTCTCTATAGTGTGAGTTAATCCTCACCGTGGTTTTTACCTCATTGGGTTTTCCATGTAAATCTGGTGTTATTGTGTTTGTGTATTGGTTTTAAGTTTCTACATTGGAATTTGATGATTAATCAGTTAAGCAGTATTAAGAATTAGTTCTGGTGATTGAATTAAAGGTTTAATTCTATGACAACTGATTCACCCCCCCTCTTTATTTTCCTATTCAACACTACGGTCTTTACAAAACCATAAATTTCCCACGAAATGAGAGTCCTTAGCTAATTTATGGCTAATATTAGACAAGTACATTGAGACACAATGAAGAGGGTCTTTAGGTATTTATGGGGCACCCCTAATTATTCCTTATGATATTATTATAGGGTAAAATCACAAACTTGTGTCACACTTTTATCCAACTAAATAGTTGCAAGATAAACATTTTTTACCTAAACAGTTTCAATCAAAATAGGTTCACCCAAAACTACATGGCCTATATGTGGCATGAAGTGTATCAAGCAAAACCCTTTCGCCTGAAACTACACAATTTGAAATTTTCCTTTTGTCACTTTAAAATGTGACTCAATTTATGTGTAAGGTTTTGATAGAAAAGGTTTCAGACAAAAGGGTTTCGACCGAAACCCTTTCTATCGAAACTGTCTATGTGGCATCCTTGTTGGTAGCCACCTCATCTTTTTTCAAAAATTTCTAAATTTTTTCACTTGAACATGATAGTTCTTCAATCAAAATGATTTTTTTCAAAAAACTAAAAATACCCTTTTGTAGGGCTTGGAGTCAAGAATCCAAATATATAATTTTTTTTATGTTTTTTTATTATTTTAACATATATTTTTTATTTTAAATAAATCAAGTAGCTTGTTAAAATAAAAAGTGAGGCTAATTAGAAATTAAAAAAATACTAAAATGTATATTAGTTTTTTTTGCAAAATATATGGTGCAATAAAGAAGATAATTCTCTTCAAAAGGGTACAAATTGTTTTTTGAAAATAATAAAAAAATTATACAATAGTTGATGTCAAATGAAAAATATAAAATTCTGGTATGTTTGACTTTAAAACTTTATTACGAGGAAAATATACATTAAAATTTTTAATTTTTTTTCCATGCACTAGATATCGAAGTTATCTATTTGGAAAAAAAATTCAAGGGAAAATAAAATTGTTTTCTATTTTTTTCTTGAAGTTTTTAGCCATTCAAAATTTGTCCTTAAATTTATATATTTTTTTTAAAATTTGAAAAATTATAGAAATAAATTTCATTATTTTACATCATTTTGAAATTCAAAAAATAAATACCACTTTTATGCGATTGAAGTTGAGAATTTTTGTTTGTGTTGGTCGGTTCCTTTATAAAGTGTGACATATGTTTGTACTTTTACCCTATAATCATATAAGGGATAGCAAATTTGTTTGTATTTATGGATTTATATTGGGCTAGAGATATTGAAAAGAAGATCCACTAGTTGATATGTTTTCACTATGTTTAGTGGTGCAATCAATTGGATTAGTGAGTGACATGTTGTGGTTAGGATGGGTGCAAAAAGATGGGGGGCCAAAAAGTGGCCAAATTTTCAAAAATAATTTGATAGGCTATAACGCGAGTGCATTATAATGCACTCATGTTATGGCTTGGTGTGACCAAGTTAAAGGCTTGGTCACATCGAGCCTATAATGTGCTCACGTTATAACGTGAGCGCGCTATAGCTCATTAAAAAAAAAACAAAACAAACCTTGTCATTTTATTCTCACTATGTTTTTTCAAGCTCACGACCAAGAAACCCTGCACTTGCACGCTCACATTTTGGAAGGAGGTTAACTTGTGATTTCTTCACCGATTTGTTGCAATTTCGTTGCTAGGATGTCGCTGTGTTGACGGGGAGGTCAAACAAGTAAGCATTGTTTGTTTCTTTTTGTGAATTTGTTGTTAAATAGGTAATTTTAGGTTGTTTTTGATATTCATTTGTTTAATTTGTAGGAAATGTTAATGAATTTGAAAACCCTCCTCAAAATCTTGAACAACCATAGCAAGATGCACCCAGAAAAAATCCTCAACAACCACAACAACAATCTCCTCCACCAATTCCTCAACATCCTCTTGGCACTCAACAAAATTTAATGAGGCTAATTGAAAACAATAAAAAATAGATTTATGAGTTAATCACAAGGTTGAACGATCTAGTAAGTTCAACCATGGAAAGAAGAACACTTACGAGTTCACATTAAGAAATTTTAAAACATGTAGATGCAATCAACAAACAATTAAGTGGTTAGGCAGATAGGAAGCAAGCGTCTAGGAATTTTTACATAGATAAATTATCGTATAAAGAAGTAAAAGATGAAAAAATTACAAAATATGATTTGTTCTCACTATTCATTGGCCCACACACAATTCAAAATATTGACCTTCATGCCAAGAGGTTTCCTATCCATTGGTGCCACCACCAAGGGATTAGGAACAAGTTTTGGGATAGGTGGTGCATGGTTTTTGACTATCCACCATGCAAAAATTGTGAAGTCCCCCAATATTTATTGAGCTACTATGAGTTCATCCTCAACAAAATCCCCAATTATTTTGATATGAGGGACTTTCAAGGGAGAGGTAGGGAGTTGACACAGGATAGACCTGGTGCACGACTGGATCCTTAGTGGCAAGTGAGACAAGATCTCACTAGGCCGGCTCGTGAGCATGTTGTTATCCCTTTCATCGTGAAGGAGTGCTAAGGTGGACACTTTGTAGCCTATCAACTCTTTAACCCAGAGTATCATCCAACATTCTAGTCCTGTGGTACAATGCCATCTAGGGGAGTCTTCGAGGGGTAGGCTTCCACACCATTCTTGTTAGGTTTGCGGGTCGACTTGTACATATGACCCCACAAACACTTAGGAGGCTGGTGCACATGATACATTTGCAGTTATGGAGATGGCGATGGCAACTGAAATTTTGAATGAGGCTTTCAAAATCGATACTCAAGTAAATGTTAGCATGTTCATTGAATTTAATTTATTAAATTTTATTTTTGAAATGCAATATTGACTAATTAGTTTAATGATTGTAATAAAAGTTCAGAGTCATAGTGTTGATACTGGATACACTGGCCCTCCACCTGTTTATTACTCCATTGCATCTACCATTGAGGTATGTAACTAGTAAAAAATTATAAATTTATTACATGTGAATATCATTGTTATATGAATGATATTCTAATATCCGATTTTGGATGTTGAGTGGGCTAATATTGGAGGTTTCGTGGGAACACCTCCCAGTGCCAGTGGAGTTGGAAAAACCTTCATGCAGGTAATAGAATAAAAGAGTTTAACTAATGAATTGTACTTAATATATTTGTGTAGTTTATATTCATATCATTGATTACACTGCATTGCACATCTTTCAAACTCAAAGCATTACTTTACATTTCATAACTAATAACTAGATGTTGATAAATGAAAAAATTTCAACTACATTATAGTTGTTTAGAAAGTCAACATAAGCAGTGATGCAATTACTTCACATAGCATAAGTAATAACTAGGAGTAGTTGCCAATTTCATTTGCTTGTCATGGCATTCGATGAGACCACATTTTATTGAGGCATTTTTTCAAAAGTTCAATACCTTGTGTATGCTATGGATGCTTGGAAGAAATATATGAAAGAATAATAGCAAGCAATAGCATAGACAAGGCAATGAGTTGTTTGAAAAAATGCCTCAAATAAATGTGGTCTCATGGTGATGCCCATCACCATGAGACCCAATTTCTTTGAGGTATTTTTTCAAATATCTCACTACCTTTTCTATGCTACCACATTTTCCATACATGTCTACCAAACCATTTTATCAAACAATTCACTTCCTTGCTGCTATGACTAAAATCCTAAAAAGAGGTGATTTCCAACAAACTATGGATTCTGGAAAAAAATCTATCAAAGCATAATAGTAAGAAATAGCATAGACAAGCAGTAGTGAGGGTGGCTTGGGTGTCAGAGTCTCATGGTGATGGAATGCCATTCCATCACCATGAGACCACATTTCGGAGGCATTTTTTCAAACACCATCATTTTCTATGCTACCACATTTTCCATACATGTCTACCAAAGCATTTTATCAAACTACTCACTTCCTTGCTGCTATGGCTAAAAGCCTAAAATAGGTGATTTCCAACAAACTATGGATGCTTGGAAAAAATCTATCAAAGCATAATAGTAAGCAATAGCATAGACAAGGGTAAGTAGTAGCTTGAAAAAGAATAGTGGTCTCATGGTGATGGAATGGAATTCCATCACCATGAGACCACCATTTCCTTGAGGCATTTTTTCAAACAACCACCACCTTTCTATGCTACCACATTTTCCATACACATCTACCAAAGCATTTAATCAATCTACTCACTTCCTTGCTGCTATGGCTAAAAGCCTAAATTAGGTGCTTTCCAACAAACCATGGATGCTTGGAAAAAATCTATCAAAGCATAATAGTAAGCAATAACATATACAAGGAATGATAGTTTGAAAAATTTCTCGAAGAACTCTCATGTGATGGAATGCCATTCCATCACCATGAGACCACATTTCTTTGAGGTATTTTTTCAAACAACTCATCAGCTTTCTATGCTTCACATTTTCCATACATGTCTACCAAATAATTTTATCAAACTACTCTTGAACTTCCTTGTTACATGGCTAAAAGCCTAAAAATGTGCTTTCCTAACAAACTATGGATGCTTGGAAAGATCCATCAAAGCATAATAGAGCAATAGCATAGACAAGGTAGCGGTAGGTTTGAGGGTCACTTGAAGAAAGAGTTCATGGTGATGAATGCTATTCCATCACCATGAGACCACATTTCTTTGAGGTATTTTTTTAAATAGATCACTTCCTTCTATGCTACCACATTTTCCATACATGTCAATTAATTTTTTATCAAACTACTCACTCCTTGTTATGGCTAAAAGCCTAAAATAGGTGTTTTCCAACAAACTATGGATGCTTGGAAAAAATCTATCAAAGCATAATAGTAAGAATATCATAGTCAGGAATGAGTAGTTTAAAATGTTTTGAAGAATGTGGTCTCAGGGTGATGGAGTGCCATTCCATCACCATGAGACCACATTTTTTGAGGACTTTTTCAAACAACTACCAAGAATAGAAACCAAGCCTTTAGCCAAAATTCCCCTCCAAATTATTTTCAAGGTCCTCATCCTCATCCTCAATTTACCAATCCATGGAACCTTCCACCTTTTATTCCACTTGTTCATATCCCCATCCCTCCCTCTTCATGTCATGACCGCCCTCCATCTCATAACCAAGACCACACTATACCATCCACCCCATCCCAACATAATACCATAGAGAAGGAAATGAACTGTTTGAAAAAATGCCTCAAAGAAATGCGGTCTCAAGGTGATGGAATGCCATGACACATTTGTTTATAATGGAATTCCATGACCATGAGACCACATTTCTTTGAGGCATTTTTTCAAATAGTTTACTGCCTTCTCTATGCTACCACAATTTTCGTACATGTTTGGTGTAGGAGCACAATGAAAATCTCATGCTTCTATGGTGAAATTCTTGAAGGTTGATTCAATTTTGGTGATTCAACATTGTAACAAGTTCATATTGATCATTTTTCATGTGTCTAGGTCACTAGGGGTTCAATATTTAAAGTTTTGTGTCCATTTTGCAAAAATGTAAAAGTTGTCATACAAAATGTAAAATTGCAAAAGATGTAAAAATGAGGGAAGGTGAAGAGTCACCTTGTTCCAATTTGTTGGAAATTAGTTGGAAGTGGATGATTCATGTGTAAAATTCCTTTAAAAGGCCTCATGTATGTTTGGGAATGTGTGGGTGATTGAATGAATGAATTTGATCAATAAAAAGCACTGTTTCTTGCATTCTCTACAAAAAATTCTCTATTCTTGGGTGTTGTATGACCCTCTACGAGAAATAATTAATGTTTAAAGGGTTGTAAGTAATGTTTCTTTCAATCACCTTCCTTATGCAATTTGTCTCATGCAATTTGGTGCAATTTTGAGTAAGATATTGTCATTTTTTAGGAAACTGTCAAAACCCTGTTCTAGGGTAAACAATGAGCATTAAAAATTGTGTTTCTTAATATTTAACTATTGAATTCTCCTAAAAATTGGTGTATAGAGAGTTATGTATGTATCCTCAAGGATTCCTAAGTTGCAGGTTTTGAAGAAGTGGTTTTGGGCAGTTGCCACGATGCCCTAGTCTACAAACAGAGTATTGTGAGCAATTTGGAAGCCTACAGTATAGGGTTTGTGAAAATACCTAAGTAATGGGATTTTTGATGGAAAAGTTAGCAAGAGAAGACCAGATTTGGAATGTGTAGGGTATTGGTTAAGTAGATGTGGGTCTGGAGGTATTAGTTTCAATAAGCCCTGTCTAATTCAAGCTTAATTAGGATAGTCAAGAACCCAAGTACAGTCCGTTTTGAGGCATATGCTACAAACAACTTATTTTGCATTTTTCATATGTTTTAGAACCCCTTAAAAGGTGTCTAAAAACTTACTTACAATATAGATTTTAGATATGCATTAATAGATATGTTTGAAAATTTGTTGTTTCATGGCTACTAGGAAAGTGGCATTCAATGTATGTTTGGTCAAAAGGCGTAAGGGCAGACCTTGATAAGTGTTTATTTGGGATTGAGTTGTGTTCCTAAGGAGTTTGAAGGAGGTGAGTGACTTGGTTATGGGCCTATGAGTTAGTAAATCAAAAGTTTCATGGTGAAGGAAAGTTGTCTTGAAGATTGGTTATTGGGAAGAATGAATCCCATGGGTGTGAAGTGTGACTACAGTTGATTGAGTTGTGACCCCTGCATTGCATCAATGTCTACCAAAGCATTTTATCAAACGGTTCACCACCTTGCTGCTATGGATAAAATCCTAAAATATGTGCTTTCGAACAAGCTATGGATAGGGAAAATAGTAAGAATGATAGTTAGAAATATATATGTTCAATAAGTACTCAAAATTTTGTTCATTATCTGATACATTATAAGCCATGACACGCATCACTATTGTAGTTTCTGTGATTGAATAATTTATTGTTTTTTTCTTCATTTGAAAGTATGATAACTCATCAATCACCTACATACATGATATAAAATTAGATGATAGCATTGGCATCATAAAAAATTAATGTGCATACTTACAAATTAATAAGAACCAATGTGCATACTTACAAATTAATCCAATGAACCATCTGGGTTTGTTCTACTCTTTATTGTGTCAAGTATTGCCTCATGGTCAAACTCACACACCTTCCACAAGGTCTTGTTCAAAGGTCTACCCCCATATTTGATTAAATGAACATTGGATGCCACAACAAGGTTTTGTAATGAAGAATCTTTTGATCCATGTCAAAGTTCTCAAAACAACCAAACATTAACACTCTTATGTGGGTACCTTCTAAGCCACGTTCCAGTAATAACAACTGATCTTGTAGGGTATTCAATGTTTTCTCCATCTATAAATGGGGCCTCCAATTTATTTTTGGCCTCTACACAATGACACAAGTAAAAATCCATTCCCTCTTCATTGTCTTCATCTGCAATAGCTGCATAAACATGCCCTACATTGATATGTGCAGTAAATTAGATGAAATTAGTCAACATTACAAATACACCACAAAGTAATATAATAATTGGAATTTCAAAAACTATGCAATTAGATATATTACCTAGTTAAACTAGATATGATATGTGGTCAAATTCAACCGATTATTCCATCTGTGTTAGTTCCAATACCATCAAAGGGTGAAACATGTGAAGTGGTCTAAGATAACTTAACCACCACTTCTCAACCCACTCCTTTGACTCACACTCCTCCCAGGTTTGCATTGTACATGAAGAACAAAAGCATGCCATCTTCCATGTATGGATACTCCATGAACTTGCATTTGAGCTAAGGAAAGAGTGTAGCTCACTCGATCCTATCAGTGTACAAAAATTATCATATGGTGCAATGTTAGTATCATCTATTAACCAAAAAAATCTATGAATTGAAAATTACCTTCATTACCTGGACCCATCAAACCATTACACCACTCGACGATTGAATTTGCATCTATCAACTTTGTATTGTCTTTATACTTTAACTCTTCTCATGAAAATGCTCTTTTGACACATGCTCTTGCACCATCATGCTCCCCCTTTCCATGCCCAACCTCACAAAAGTTCCACATATGTTGAACAACTGTAATGACATGCATCCTACTCAACTAGTAGAACATGCGTGAGTCCTTGAACTATTCTACACAATTATTCTAACCATATGATATGCTAACCGATATGCCCCCTTCTGAGCCAAATCACTGTGAGAACAACTCACAACCTTGCATGAGCTCAATGTGTGTGATCATCACTTCACATAAAAGTGGTACTCCTCAATACCTTCTTTTGTTCCTCTGTACTATCAGCTACATGAATGAATGTTATGTGCACAAATATAGAAACCTGTGGAGTTGTAATATTGTGACTGCACCTCACGCTGTGGCTATAGAGTGTAGTTCTTGTTAAAGTTGACTACTGAAACTATTCTACCAACTGGAAAGGTGTTCTTTCATAACTTGAATTGCAAGTCCAACCATCAAGCTCTATAGGTATGCCTTGCATACTCATACACTATACTATCATGCAATATAGACATAAACTGATACACTAGAATCTAACCAAATCACACCTTTTTGCTTGATTACCATCTTTGTAATATGCCATTGTTTTATACTTCCCAAAATCTACTAGCTGTTTTCCACCGCATGTATTTCCATATGTTGACACATCACATTCATTGCAAGCCACCACAACGCTAACATGAACCATCCAAGCATAGTTTCTTGTAGAATATTTGGCCATCCTCTCTTTCACATAATTTTTTTGATAAGAACTCTCTTGAAGATGTTGGTGGGGCATGTATGCCACAATCCTACAAAAAATCATTAGTATGAAAATATAAACATATAGAATGATAAACATCATAATGGTTCGAGAATTCAATATGTAGTTTACAACAACAAGTAGTACATGTGTGATTTATCTTGACATAAAAAAGGTTTAGTCATTTCAAAATATCTTTGGAGAAATTTGAATTTGAGGATATCCTCTTTGAAATTTATGAAATAATTAGGGTTTGAGTCGTATCCTAAAAAAATGCTTCTTTGGATGTGGCTCATGGCCCAAATCCATCGATTCTCCTTCTTACCACATCCCTTGATCTCAGATGGCCTTGTGTTATTCTTCCAATAGTCTTCAATTAGTGTTCTCAATGCTTCAACAATTGGTTTATCTTTTCATGGGAATTTCCCTAAGAATTCCCAT
Source organism: Sequoia sempervirens (assembly GCA_007258455.2). Lineage (NCBI taxonomy): Eukaryota > Viridiplantae > Streptophyta > Pinopsida > Cupressales > Cupressaceae > Sequoia > Sequoia sempervirens. Next base: position 9,947 of record VDFB02001109.1, on the reverse strand, counting down.
AATTCATTTGAATTAGTGTCCTCAATTCTTTTGCACCTTTGAACAACTCTTGATAAATTTTTTTCTATTAATTCTCAATTGTTGACTCATCTTTCTAATGAGATGACGTCTCCTTGTTTGACTACTTACTAAAGTTGATGTAATGACACGTCGGGTGACACTACTATCCTTTGAGCGTGAGGCCTTACCCACACTCTCATAAGCATCCATTAGATTCTTCACAATAGTATTTTCACTTGAAGCATTCAATGTTCTCAACCCAAGAATATTCATGATGTTTCTATACTTTATACCTCACATCATTTCAACAAATAGTTGACATCTTGTGGTCTCATTAGCTTTTCATAGAAAAATTTCCAAATCTTATCAACATATCTTCTACAAGTGCGTTCTGGAATCTTACCTTCCATTGGTTGCAAAATATTCTCATCAATATTAATCAAATACTTTGGATTTATATGAAAAATTTAAGTGGTGTTCTCCTAGGTACATACATCTCAACATTAAGAATTTCATCAATATTTATGGCTAGATCGTGGTACCTTCAATCCAGGGGTGAATAGATGATTAATATCTTTGAAGTTGTTTTGGGATGACATGACCTACTTCATCAAAATACAAGTGATGATGTACCTCATCTTGAGATGTGGTGGATGGTGTCCTCTCATATTCACTTTGTAGGTGATGGTGTCCCTTCATTCACTTTTGTGGTAGAGGGTGGTCTCCAACCACGTATTCAAATCTATCTTAGCATGATGCTTTCACATTCGTTCCCTTTGTGCCACCAATTCCTTTTCTCTTTTTGATGGTTGAGGTTTCTCTTCAATTGGCTTGTTTTTGTCAATCGTATCCAATTTCTTCTTCTGACGATATTCCCTCATCCATTCTTTTTTATTTTCTTTATTAGTTTCATACTCTTCCTCTATTGGTTTATTCCTTCTTCATTTCTACAACATGGTGGACAATTTACTTGTAGCATGGTAATGATATAGATATTAGTTCCTAAAAATGAATCCATAAAAATAAATGAAATATATGTAATTCAATGCTTCATAGAAAATACTTACAATTAACCTATAGAAGATATTTCTAGCATAGAAAAAGGTCGTGCATGATTTTTTTGGATGGAATACCTTAGAGAAATGTGGTCATGTGGCATGTCATGATTGCAAAAGGTTCAAAATGAAGCATGCATGCATGTGAATTCGTTTGACAATACTGCTTTGATGACATGTATGCAAATGTGTAGGAGCCTGATGACAAGCTAGTGAGCTCACTATTTGTCGTGGTAGGTTGAAAAGGTAGGGGCATTTGGAAAAAATTCCTCTCATAGAAATGGGGTGTCAAGGGTTGATGTATTATCACATGAGAGTTCATTTAGGAGGAATACATATGTTCTGTTTTTATCAACTCCTACCACATTTCGACAAGCTGTCAATGTGGTAGGGCTGACAAGGTAGGGTCCATGTAGGAAAAATGCCTCATAGAAAGGTCTCACGGGTCATGTAAGCATGCCACTGCGGACAGGCCTGGAAATGGAATCATGGACAAGGAATGTGAATTTTTTGACAATATTTTTTTGGTAGACATGTATGGAAAATGTGGTACCTTTGACAAGCTAGTGAGCTCACTAGCTTGTCAATGCAGTAGGGTTGACTGGGATGGTGTGCATAAAAAATGCCTCATAGAAATTGGGTCTCATGATGATGTAGAATAGGACATTTTATGAGGCATTGATAGTCTTACTCTTAGACACTTAGGTTCATCGACAAGCTAGTGATTCACTAGTTTGTCAATGAGATAGGCTGACAAGGTAGCTGCATGGAAAAAATGCCCTTATAGAAATGGGTCCCACAAGTTGATGCACAACCAAAGCTCACTCATTTGTTAAAGGTACCACCATGCATACATGTCTATGAAAACATTATTGTCAAACAATTCACATGCCTTGTCCATGTTTCCATTTTGAGCCTATCTTGCAATCATGGCATGCCACATGACCACATTTATTTAAGGCATTCCATCCAAAAATTCATGTGAGCATTGACAAGCTAGTGATCTCACTAGCTTGTCAATGCGGTAGGGTTGACAAGGTAGGGGTTGCAGGGAAAAATGCCTCATAGAGCTGATCTCACTTCAAGGATGGTACATCATCGTGAGATCAGAATGGATCTCACTTGATGGTACATCACCGTGAGAGCCCATTTCTATGAGGCATTTTTTCATGCAGCCCCACTTAGAAACACCTTTATTTGCTGATAGTTAGTGAGCTCACTAGCTTGTCAATTATAGTAGGGTTGACAGGGGCAACTTGAATAATGCCTCATGTACTGGGGTCTCAAAGGATGTGTCAATGTAGTAGGGCTGACAAGGAGGGGCACTTCTGACCGTGAGACTCATTTCTATGAGGCATTTTTCAAGCTGCCTACCTTTGTCAACTCATTGACAAGCTAGTGAACTCACTAGCTTGTCAATGCTCACATGAATTTTTGGATCCAATGCCTTAAAGAAATGTGGTCTTGTGGCATGCCATGATTGCAAGATAGGCTGCACCTTTCCACATGTTGCTAACTTATCCTTGAATAAAGAATCTTGAAACAGTGGAGATAAGGGTTACAATCCATTGTAGGTAGACTAATCAAGGAAAAATTTAAAATATATCACAACATTAGTGATGAGGAAAATTTAGAAATAGAGATGAAAACCAAAATAGATTGAAAGATCTACTAATGTGGGAGGAGTATATTTCAATTTTGTAGAGACATGTATGGAAAATTTCATAGCATAGACAATGCAATCAGCTATTTAAAATACATCACCATGAGACCCCATTTCTTTGAGGAATTTCTTCAAACAACTGATTGCCTTGTCTATGTTGTTTGATAAAATGCTTTGGTAGACATGTATGGAAAATTTGGTAGCATAGACAATGCAATCAACTAAAATACCTCAATGAGACATGTCCTCATGGACTATAATGATTATAGGATATACACAAAATGGATTTGTTGAAAAGGCTTTGGAAAATTTCAATCATATGCAATTTCTAGGTGTAAAACCAAATTCCATTACATTTTCCAACATCCCCCATGCCTATACCAAAATGAAAGCTTTGGAGAGGGGTATGCACATCCATAGCAAAGGATTAAGAAATGATGTATTATTTTACATACTAATAACTTCTATCATATATGTATACAAAATGTGGAAGTAGACACAAGGAAAGCCAATTATTTAACAAAATGCCTCAAAGAGATGTGGTTTAAAAATGTAATTGGCAAGTGTAAAGAATTGTGTAATTTAAAATGTGCATTGACAAGCTAAGGTTATAATGACAAACAAAGAATGATGAACATGGAATATGCAACATAACAAAAATAAAAATAAGCCAAAATAGAATTAAATAAATTATAAAGAAAATGTGTAAAGACTTCACATACCTAAAAATAGAGAGATTCAAATGAGGAGTTCTCACCCAATTATGTAGCCTTTGATTCTTCTTTCCCTGCAAACTCCCTAACAATTTGAGTTTTCAAAGCTTGTTTCCCTCCAAAATTCAATTGTATATCACTCTTGAATGGAATTGAGACTTGAATTGATATTATATGCCTTTCAATGTGAAAAATATACTATTTCATGCAAAGGTGTTGGAAAGATCATAAAAAATGTGGTGGAATGTGAAAAACTTGCATGCACACTTCACAAAATCATCAAAAAGCTTCTTTTTGTCAGAACATACGCATAACCAGGAGAATATACAGAATGTGGTTCTAGAGATCATGGGTATGTAATGTCAGAGAATTACACCTAGGGGAAATTCCACATTTTTTCATTTTTTCCTAACATTTATGACACCTTAGAGCATTAATGACAAAAATACCATAAGTTAGAATTTCATGATTCTAACTCCATGCAAACTTGTGGCAGAGCAACAAAAGCCTGATGACATGTTTCTCAAAAGTCTAGGCTTTGGATTCCTGTGGGGTGTGTGGACGTCTATGCGGCACGCTAGCGTCCTAGCAATTTTTCAAGTTTGAAACAGGGAATTTGGAATCTTGACTCTCTAGACACGTGTCCTAGCAGTTGGATTTTGGAAGTAATGACTCTTTGCCGCCCTTGCATGCATTAAAACCCCCTTTCTTTCTCTCATTTGGGGTTGGAAGTCATTCATTCAAGCTCTCTTACCACTTGCTCCAGTTTTGAGAGTTCTCTTCATCCTTGATAACAACACACTCACAAGCGAAGCCATGCTAGACTAAGGTCCTTCTAGCAGCAACAACTCTCAAGCCAGCACTCAATAGTGCATCCGTGTGCTCCAAAGAGGGTCTAGGCCCATGGGTAATGCTCTCTCTCTCACTTTCCTTTCCTACTTGATTATTTACTATCTTGTGGTGTGGGTTCTACTCCTAAAGTTCCTTGTGCTTTCACCACACACTTTGTTTACTTCATTTACACTCCTTTCCAACTTGGCTGTCCGTGGAGGTGGGAACACCAAAATGGGGGTCTAATTGAGGTAGGCCCCTATACAGTCCCAACCTTTTCCCCTTGTTATTTTGTGTGTAGGTGCAAAGTGGAGCTTGGAGTGAAGAGTTGAATGTCCAGTAAAAGGTAAGCTCTCTCCAAGTCCCCTTGTGTTTGTTATAGTTTTTAGCTTCTTGTTCTTTTATTTTGTGTAGTACATCTTATATTTGAGCTCAGAAGTGAAACCTAGTTTCGTTCACTTGAACTCTTGAGCCCTCTGTTGCTTAGGACACCAACGTGTATTTTAGATGATAGCGTGTCGCGTTGGCATCCTAAAATCACACTGCTATATTTTGGAAAAGAGCTCACTCATCTGAGGCAAAAATATCGAGGTTTCACTCTCTCGGGATTCGAAGCAACTTTCTATGAAATGCAACTTGGGTACACTTCTCCACATTTTTTATAACTTGCTTATGTTGAGGTGTATAAGGGCAGTTCATTCCCTAGTGATCTCTTGAGAACAAAGAGACCCGTGTGTAGCGAATCCCTTTTATATCACATTTTGGTGAACCCGACATGAACACGTCCGATCTATTTTCACGATGTTGCATGCTTATAATAATCCCTTTTTCAAAGAAGATTTCAATATGTTGGAAGATTCTCTAGATGACTTCTTAGGAGCACTCTCCACTATCTGTAAATCTTCTGAACAAACTCCCCCTTCGCAAGCTGAGGAGTTAGTAAATGTGGTTGTGGTCTTTGTGGATCCTTTGAGCCCTAAGAAACCTGTCATTTATGTGACCCTGACTGAACCGTCCTCTAGGGAGAACTATTCTTTCTATGGGATTTCATGTCATAGTGATTCATCAAACTTATATTTGAGGTTTGTGAAAGCTACGAACTCCACTTCCTATAATGTTGTTGGGAACACATACAATACAAGGAGAAATAAATAGAACTTGGATCAACAACCTTTCGTTCCCACATCACAACCCACTCAAGTTCCTACTTCTTTACCACCTTCTCAACCAAGCCTTCTTTCAACACCTAAACTTGCGATCAAAGCACTAGGTGATTACGATCTTGTTGAGCAACTTCTTGTTACTTCGTCTAAGATCTTACTTTGGGACTTGCTTCAGACCGCTCTTGTTTACCAAGAGATTCTTCAAGAAGCTTTACAAAAGATTCTCTTTCTTGCCTTCGTTAGGCCTACGGATGTTAATGCGTTGTTGGCTCATATTCGAGCGGATTCACCAAATATTACATTCCATCCACAAGAACTCCCACCTCCAGATGTGTAGAATCAAGCAGATCCCTTGATGATTATAATTAATGTTAATAATATCAGTATTAGGCACACTCTCATTGACATCGGTTCGTCTCTCAAAATTTGCGGTATGGACCTGTTACCTAAGATTAAAGTTGATTCATCTTCTTTAGTGGCTTCTTCCTTGTATATTCATGGGTTTGATAACGCTGGCTGCCAAGCTCTAGGTATGATAATACTACCTTTACAGCTAGGTCCCATTACCTTACCTATGTTGGTTTATGTGATGCCTGGCCCGTTACTGTACAATCTTCTCTTGGGGAGACCCTGGATTCATGCTATGGGTGTTGTGACTTCTACTTTACACTGTTCTTTGAAGTTCATCACAAATAAGCGGGTGGTTACAGCTAAAGCAGATCCAAAATTCGTTCACCTTTGTGAGCTAGCAGTTGTTGGTCATGCTTTAGTTGTATCCACTCTCAAGAATTGTATGCCATCGTTAATCGCTGATGCTATGGCATGTTCTTCATCGATACCCTTTGTGGAAGTTGTTCCTGGAGTGAGTGTCGATAAAGATGAACCAACTAAAACAAAGGACCCTAAGTCTCCCCCGTCTTCCCCTTCTTCCTCTCAATCAAATTCTTTCCTTGGTGATGATTGGGAGTCCTTGGATTTCTCCAAATTATTTATTGCGGAATACAAGGCGAACCCCTCTTGCATAGAATTTCGAGGTACTAAGATGGATGACACTCTCGCTCGAGAAGAGAAGTGTGACCTTGTTCAGGAGATCACTCCTTCCTCTGCTGAGGAGAGTAATCCTACTCCTACAAAGGAGGTTAACGTTTGTGAACCTGGTAAGGTAGGTGGGAGCGCTCCTATAGAGACATTCGACATTCATTGGAGGAATGAAACACTCTACGTAGAGCTGCCACCTCCTAAAGTTTTACAAACTTGTTATGGGTTTGGATATGAACTCGCTTCTCGATATGGCTATGAGCAGAAAGGCCTTAGATGTATCAAACAAGGAATTCAAGTCCCTATATAGTTTAAGCCACAACAACACTATCTGGGTTTGGGATGCTCTATTGAACAATCTAAGCAAAAACCTTGGTGGAGTGTTAACATGATTTCAACTGAGTCATTGAGCTTGGCTCATCCCGAGTTAATAGAGGAAATGGAGCAAGTTGAGAAAATACCTTTAGATGTCTTCTCTTTGGACGAAGCACTGGAGGAATTCCTAGGTGCCTATTCCCCATTGCCTTCTTTTCATCATAAGAGACAACTCCCATATCACTCAAGCATAAACAAGCGTACTTTGGAGAATTGGTCTTGAGAGTTGATGAAGAGGACCCTTTATCTAATGTCAGTAATGATGTTTTGATATCTCATCTTGAGGATCATAGTTCTCTCCTTAACAGAGATACTATTGAAGTTTCTATGGATCCTAAATCCTCAGAAAAGGTAATCAAGATTGGGAAGTGTCTCTCTTCGGAGAAAGCAGAAAAACACTTTGATCTCTTGCATTCTCATCCTGATATCTTTTCTTGGATGTATGAGGATATTCTAGGTATTGATGAGTCTATAGTGGTTCACAATATTGTCCTATATACCAATGCCAAGCTGGTTAAGCAAAAAATTTGAAAGATCAATCCTAGGGTGGCATTGATGGTCAAGACTGAGATAGAGAAGCTGTTGAAAGCAGGCTTTATCCGTCTGATTGACTACTCCCCTTGGATTTTGAATATAGTCACTGTTAGTAAGCCTAATGACCATATTCATATATGTCTTGAATTTTGAGATCTTAATAAGGCTTCTCTTAAGGATGATGTTCCATTGCCTAATATAGATATGATTGTGGAATCGATTGTAGGCCATGCATTGTTGTCTTTTATGGATGGCTTCTCGGGTTACAATCAAATCCGTATTAATCTAGATGATCAATACAATACAACCTTCACTACCCCTTGGGGTACTTTCTATTATGTGGTCATACCCTTTGGGTTAAAGAACATGGGAGTGACTTACTAACGGGCGATGACCTGATATTTCATGATTTTATTCATAAGATCTTAGAAGACTATGTTGCTGACATCTTGGTGAAATCAATAACCCGTCAAGATCATGTGAAGAACCTTCATCTTATCTTTGAAAGGCTTCGACTCTATAAGATGAGATTCAATCCCCATAAGTGCATCTTCGGCATAGATGCTGGCAAGCTTTTGGGGTTCATAGTTTCTCACCATGGAATCGAGGTTGACACAAATAAAATTGATTCCATTGCCAACATGCCTCCACCGAGGAATGTCACTAAGTTGCAAAGTTTACAAGGGAAGATTCAGGCGAATTCATAGATTTATATCTCAATTAGCTGATCGTACCCTTCCTTTCACTTGTTTATTGAAAAAGGATGTTCTCTTCATATGGGATGAGGAGTGCTAGAAATCCTTTGAGTCAATCAAAGCTTATTTGACCAATCCTCCAGTATTGATGCCAACTATGCAAGATAGACCATTTTTTCTTTACCTTGCTACACCACCATATGCCTTGGCAACTTTACTAGCTCAATATGGTGACACGGGGAAAGAGAGAGTGGTCTACTACATCAGCTACATTCTAGTCGATTATGAAACTCGTTATTCCTCCATGGAGAAGCAATGCCTCGCTCTTGTATTCACTATGAAAAATTTGAGACACTACCTTCTCCATGCTGAAACACACATCATAATAAAAATGGATCTCTCAAAGCATTTGTTCTCTAGCGCTGACCTTACTAGGAGATTAGTGAAATGGGTTATGTTGCTTTCTGAGCTTGATATAAAGTTCATTACTCAAAAATCAATAAAGGGTCAACCAGTTTCTGATCAATTTGCAGACGCTCCTTCATCCCGTTCCTTCCCAGGGTTGGCTTAGTTTCCTGATGAGAATATTTTGACAATTAATTATGACCTTGAATGGAAGATGTATTTTGATGGATTGAGGTGTCAGACTAGTTCTAGAGTGGTTGTGGTCTTGATATCCCCCGAAGGTAGACTGGTCCCTTTGTCCTTCCGATTATATTTTCCTTGCACCAATAACATCACTAAGTACGAAGCTCTTATTGCTGGCTTGTGTGCCACAATTGCACTAAAAATCAAACATCTCTGTATACTAGGTGATTCTGAGCTCATTGCGAATAAGATTACGAGAACCTATCAAGCTAAACAAAGTAAGTTGTCCTGGTATCAATACCTTGCTTTATCTTTTCTCAATTGGTTCTCTTCTTTCACAATAGACAGTGTCCCTAGGAGAGAAAATAGATGTGTTGATGCCATGGTAAGTGTTGCTTCCTTGGTTCCTTCGGAAGAGGACACAAAAGGAAGCAACTTCATGGTTCAGGTCCTGCAAACCCATGCAATTTTTGATCAGCTTGAATTCGAGTCTTTTGTGTGTTCTCATGTAGACTCAGGAGAATGGTTTTCTAGTATCTACAATTATTTAAACATTGGAAGTTTTCCTGATGATGCGACGAAAAATGATCGCACTTGTATACAAAAGCTTTCAGCATGTTATGTCATTTTATCCAATGTTATTTATCGGAAATCCTATAACGGCTTGCTTCTCAGGTTTCTCACTAAAGTAGAAATACCCCTTGCCCTTAAGGAAGCCCATTCAAGCTCCGGGGGTGGACATTTTGGTGGTAGATCCCTGGTGAGAAGATTGGTCCACATGGGGTACTATTGGAAAATGATGGAACAAGATTCCTTCGGTGTTGCTATAAAGTTCCTTCAATGTCAACAACATAGCCATCTTATTCATGAACTTGCTCAAGAGTTACAAAATCAAACCTCTCCTTGGTTGTTCACAAAATGGGGGTTGGATATCATTGGAAAAATATCACCTCCTTCTTCCAAGGGACATACCTGTATTATTACCGCTACGGATTACTTCATGAAATGGGTTGAAGCTATTTCACTCTAATCCAAAAATGCTGAAGCTATCTATGAATTTCTTATGAACAACATTATTTCTCATTTTAGATTTCCTGTTACACTTTTTTTTCTGACAATGGTACACCATTCAAGAACAAGTAAAGAATTTCTTAGAGAAGTTTCATATCCAACGCAGATTTTCTACGCCATACTATCCATAATCTAATGGTCAAGTAGAAGCGTCTAACAAAAATCTTGAAATTATTCTTCGTAAAACAATTAATAATCATGGTAAGGATTGACATATTCAA
>VDFB02001108.1:0-45955 GCA_007258455.2 Sequoia sempervirens | reverse complement strand
TTTTAAGGTGGTAGACTTGAAGTAGATTGGGGAGATAATTGAAGACCTAATTGCTAGATCAAGCATTCAAGTCTCCTATGTCAAAAATGAGGGCAATAAGGATTATTCATCAATAGATAAATGTTTGAATCCGATTCCAAGAAGAAATAACCTACAAACTATAACCTACTAATACCCATTCAAAGATTCTAGAAAGTAGTATTCTCTATTGTAGGGCACCATGAGCCTTGACCTAGTAGTTTTAATCCCAATTTGCATGCAAGGTTCCTTAATCTCTAGACTCTTCAATTTGGTGTTCAATTTTTGAGTTACAGTTTTCTACTTCTCTAAAATTACATCAGTTTGTTCTAATTTCATAGTTGACCTAGTGTACATTCACATAATCAAATTAATTATATGCCCAAACAATCAAATCAGCCATACAAAAAACTAAGAGGATCAAAAACCTAATCTACCATTTTATCTGTTCTAGTGTGGATTGTAGCCAAGTTATCTTGCTTGATCAATTTTGGTTCCTCTCTAATGTAGTGTTGAGAAAGATGTGATTTAGACCCTAGATCCCTTTTCCCACATCACATCTCTACATAACCATTGTGCCATTATTTAATAATGAGATAATATAATATGCTAATAAATTCTAAGTTTCTAAGAACTGTAAGAACATTATGTGACATCTATTAGAGAAGTACAAGTGGAGAAATTAAAGAGAATCTAAGCATTGAGAAAGCTATTTTTTATTTTCTTTCATAAGTTAATTTTGAGCCATCTTGGTTTGAAAAAGAATATACTAATGAAATTTCGCTACAAGAAACGTAAGAAGTGATAGATTCCATTAACATTAAAGATACATGCAATCTTTCAAAGTTTCCATATGGTGAGAAAAATATTGCTATTAAATGGGTTCACAAGAGTAAGTACAACGATGATGTGAGTGCTGAAATACATAAGTCATATTTAGTAGAGGCTTCTCAAACAAAATATGCAAAATATATGTTGAATAAATTTGTTATGGTTGATAGTAAACTACCACCAACTCTAATTGTTCCTGGATTTGTGTTATGTAGAGAAGATGGTAGTAAAATAATTCAAGAGACAACATACAAAAGTACTATTAGAATCATAATGATTCTAACGCACAAGACCTAAGCTAAGAGGAGATTGAGATATGTGAAACGTACCACACATTTTGGTAAATATTTCTCTTCTAAAATGTTTGAACTTGATAGCTTTATTTATTATTTTGTTTCGGGGATAGTTTGAATGATTGTAAGTCTACAATGTAGTATTTGTTTTTTACTTTGTTTGAGATTGGTTAAATGAAGCTCGTAGAAGAAAAGTTCAATTGATCTTTTATCTATAAAAGTAGAGTATATTATAGTGAATTTGACAAGTATTGAAAATCTTCTAAAAAAAATTGGGGAGAAACAAACTCAGCCTACAATTATTATTTTTTAATAATATGAATACATAAGTTGGTCAGGAATCCAGTCCATCGCAGTAGTTTAGAGCATTTTTATTTACAATTTTAATTCATTTGAGATTTGGTTTAGAGTAAAGATATTGAATTAAAATTTATCAACAATCAGAAACAAATCATAGGTATCTTCATCAAAGCAATTGAAAAAAATCAATTTTTGAAGCTGCCAGACTTATCTTCCGAGTCTGCTCAGCATAAGGAGTGCCATGTTAAATAATTGATACTCACCAAAGACACCATGGAACTTTCAGTTTATTGGAGTGATAAATTTTTAAAAGCTAATATTTTAGCATGTATATTTGGAGTGCAGTTTTTCCACCAATTTTTAATTACATTGGCTAATTTTACCAATGCATACATTCACTGCAAGATAAAATCAAAAAATAATTTTTTATTTGTTTTATTTTTTATTTTTTTTAAAAGAAATGTAGAATATTTTTTTAGACTGAAGCCCCATGACTGTAAGTAATTTATTCAAGGACTACAAGTAGCCTTCTTGCTATTACAATCAAAATTCTTTAGTAAAACGATGTCTCTGTGTCTAGGTAAAGTTGTTAGCTTTCTCGCCGGTCCAGATGAACAAAACAATTATATTCCTTGAAATTGCAATGGATGGGGGAAGGATGTTCTCTGCCTAGGGAACCGCATTTAGTAGGAGATGCCCTGGTTTCGAGTTGTGCAATACATAAAATTTAGACGTTGAAATGACCAGACAATGGGAGGGCGGGACGTCAGATTGTGTTGGCCTCAACATATTCGGTAATAATATGCTAAACTTACCCCAGGCCTTCACCAAAGATACTGTCATTGCCTAGAAAGCAAATGGGGCAGACAAGCACCTAGGGTGGAGCACGGCAAATATAGATATTGATTCTTAGTCAATCTAATAATAAAATCCAAGCGATCTGACTTGTGTTCCTTCCAAGAAAAGAAAAGAGTTATTATTGTGCACGGTAAAACAAGAGTAGTGGGAAAAGAACTGCAATCCGTTATCAGAGCTGTGTTTACCGCCTTTCAGCAAGTTAGTCTTTACTTCAGCTATTCAACTTTACTCTTTCTGCACATTTACTGGTTATTAGATCTGGTTAAATTATTCTTTACCGTACACTGTTCTTCGCAGTTTCATGGTGAAGGGAAAGATAGAAACAAAGAGGACTGAGTAAAAGCATTTTACATGCGTCGATGTGGGTGGACAAAACAAGCGTATGAAGAGCAAGGGAAGTAGGTCTCCTCATCCTCTCCAGGCGAGGGAAACTCTACAAGAATGTTGGTACCAGGTATGAATCACTTGATTCCCGGGCACCACTTTCCATAGTTTTAGCCTAAGTTTCATTCTCATTGCTATCCAGTAAAAAAGTATCAGTTGAAATATACCAACATCAAAATTGCGTGTACGTTTTGACATACCTTAATAATATTCTTGCTTCTCAACTTTGTATATCACTGTAGGAGGAGTAAAATCGAAGAAAGAATTAGAAATGGAAGTAGGAAACATCTTCATAAAGCTATCGTAAAGCTTAAGATGCCTGCACACCTTGTCAATATCAATAAATCCATAAATCTGAATTCAAATTCAAAAAAAGGACAGAAAAAACCATGATTAAGTAGTCTTTGTTAAGATGTCCTCCATAATAAATTCCATATAAAGAGAGAAATTGCTCAAATTTCTATCCATAAACACATGATCATGATAAGTTTCTTGCAGGAGAAGATTGGCTAACTAGTCAGCAGTTTGATATCCTTCGCGAAAGACATGAGAAATTTAAAAATGTGAATGCTTTCTAAGAATTTTGGCTGGTTCTAAAATGAGATTATTAAGTCTCCATTGCTTTTCAAAAATTCAAACTATTTATAACAAGTTTGGAATCTCCTTTGGTGGTAATATTATGTGTATTTATGATAAGTTCCAACTTCAAATTAATCATCAAACCTTACGTGATAGCAACATTATTGATCAAACCTTGCATCTTAACAACATTATTTGTATTAAGGATATAAAACTGAGTTTCTAATTTGGCAGCCTCTTTTTTAGCATTAAAAATGGCCCACCTATAAAAAAATTTATAATAATATTTTAGAAGCATTATAAAAACTGATTTATATCCATCAAATTGACTTTCACCCATCCTTTGAAAAACAAGATTAATAAATTTATATTTTAATTTATTTTTTTCTTTTAAATTTTGTTTTTTCAAAGCTCCAAAATATTTCTAGCCAAATTATGAGAATGGCTCACATAGATGGGTGTCTTTATTTATTCTTCTTTTTTAACTTATTATAATTAGAGTTGCAAGCATGCATTATTTCATTCTAAAAATTATTTAAAGACTTTTCTTCTAGCTTAAAATGTCTATTATTTCTTCTAGTACAAACAAAATGACGAGTGATTATGAGTGGGAATACATCATTTTGAATGGTCATTGGGAAGGAACATGCAACTTGTAGGAGGTAAACTTGATGTTGAGGATGGCAATGATCTAGAGATAAATGATTGAGTGTTTTACATGAGGGTGGACACTAGGCTACTTAATCCATGGTTGGATTTGTGTCAAGGGATTTAGAGGATGAGAAATAGGCATCTTTTGATGCCTCTAGTTAGAGCCTTAATGTGAGATCAACACACCCAGGAGACCAACTGCAGAAATAACCTTCACAAGCACAAGAGAAAATAATGCACCGAAGAGAGAATGCATTGAGAACTGGATATCTACATACTATACAATGCACACCTTATAAAGGAAAGAAAAAACTAGTATCAGGTAAACAACCACCCAGTATAGGAAATACAGGAAAAAAACTAATAAAAAATAATTTTCCCTAAGTTAAAACTTAATTACTCTAACACCCCCCCTTAAGTGCACATTAGGGAGAATGAAGATGAAAAATGCAGTATGGGTTCCAGCTACACAACCATTTTAGGTACCCATTTACAATGCATAAAATTCTCTCACAAGCAAAGAAAAGGAGAAAAACCCTATGGGAAAACCCCTCTCCAAAAGAGAGAGAAAAAGAAAAAACAAAAAATGCATAGATGGAGGACTCAATTACACCCCCCAAGTACTACATACATCATGTATATACAGGGAATGACCCCCATAGGAGGGAAAGTAGGAGATATCATATCCCCCCCATAATGAAGAAGCTCTAATGTCGATGAAGTATGCCTAAAAACAAAAGATGATCCAATGCTTGCAAGCAATGCCTCTTCCCTTAGGAAGAAACAAGTCCAATGGATGAAGAAGGAACCACTCCATATCCAACTAAGAAGGGGAAAGAAGTATCCAACAAAAAAAGAAATCCATCACATGATCATGATCAAACAAAACCAAAATATGTTACAGATCAAGAGAAGGCACAACCAAGCCAACCTCCAAAATCAATCTGAGTGAATCAACTGGCATGTTGCAACTATCACTAAAGAGGAGAGAAATCCTCTCAAGTGAATCTCCCAAATCTACAAAGTGAGTCTCTATAAAAAAATTAGAGATGCTTGCTAAGTACTCATCCAACAAAACAAGATCTAAGGGATCAAAGATAGCCTACTGCTCTAAAGAATCAATCTCAAAATCAACAGGAACAATATAATGAGTTTGAAGTAACCCAAAATGCAAATGACCTATATTACTATCAACATTGGCTAAGGGTGTGTGAGGTACATAGTCTTCCTCCTTAGCAAAGTGAGAGAAGCTATACAGTCAAGACTCATGATCAGCAATACCAACAACAATGATATTACCAGAATCAGCTTCTCCGATAAACATATAATTGGCTATAAACTCCACGGTCTTAGGGACTTCACCATGTGTTATCTGGTATATAGACAAAAAAATTGTGTGTAATTCTAGAATACATAGTACATCTCGAAAGTAGTCATCACCTATGTCAACAATGCATATCCGCTAAACATCCAATAACTTATTGTTCCCCAACAAAATTTTAGAAGTGTCAATGGGGTGCAAACCCATGAAAGGATAGGGTGAAGAATTCATGTGGCGAGATTCACCAGAATACAAGAACCATCTGTCACACCAAGAATCAACTGCAGAAGTGACCAATGTGTGTCCCTTACCCATGTAGAGCTTATCTTCTTTATTGTTTGCAATTCCTACACTACCAGACTGTGTGGGATTGGTGGATGGTGGAGATGAAGATACAAGAGTTGTAGGAGTCATCAAAGATGGTAGTGGGATATTGTTTTCTAGAGAAGGTGGGAGAGCTCATCTATCTTCTTTGTGTAACAATGATCCTCATTGTACCCCTTCTTTTTATAGTATACACAGCTAACTTTCTCCTTATTTGGATTTTCTTATTTTGTAGTGGTGGAGGTTTCATTTTACTCTATTTTGGGTTTGGAATTCTTCTTCCCCTTACTTTGAGACCCATACACAACTAATGCATGACTTGTATGAACCCCCTCCAACTGGGCAAGTTTTTCTGGTTCGCTTGTTAGCCGGTCATAGAAGGTTTCAACGGAGGGCATATAGAATGCACTACCTAATGCATCCATTGTGCAGTAAAAGGTAGAGGAAAACAAAATAAAAGGACCTCTCAATTTTTATAATATCAAGAAGATAGACTCCTTATCAGTTTTGGTCTTTCCATATCCTACTAGTAGTGACTGTACTTATTTGAATTTTACTAGGAAGTAATCAATAGTAGGAAATTATTTAGGGACAAAAGAGTTTAACTTAGCCTCCAGTTGCAATGCACAGATCTCGCTAACCTAAACAAATAGGTTTTCTAACTTATCCTAGATTTCTTTGGGTGTACCCAACTCATCAACATGGAAAAGAAGACTATCTAAAACATTTAACTGCATCAACCCCATAGCTTGGTCACATTTATTTTGATGGGAAAATATTTTATATTCTTTAATGAGGGTGGGTTGGGTAGCATTTAGAGTAGACCATAGACCTTGGGATTGAAGCAATCTTCGTATTTTCATTTTCCAAGTGTGGTAATTATGGGGAGTTAATAATTCAATGATGGGAGGGGGATCCATTTTAAAATTGCACTAGAAAACTCAAAAGAAAACTTCAGTAAAGTAGCCTCTACAATTTCATTTTCACCACTTTTTAAAAAAATCTCTAACCAAAATAGTCAATTTTAGGAAATAAAAGAGATTTGAGCAAAAAAATTAGGGGCACCTTTGTACGCAATTAACCAAGGGTGCCAAACTTACAAGCATAATTATTTGTAATCTCCTCCAAACTCATAGACAGGTAGCTTTAAGCACACACAATCTTTCACTTGTATCAATGTGAGCCTTTGCTCACAACATCCCTAAGGACGTCGGGCTATTTGAACAACTAAATTCAAATACTAGCGGGCAATGTGGGATAAATTATTTTGCATTCAAAAAGCTTGGGGCCCACTTCCCTTTTCCTGCACCATGACACCTTAAATATTTCAATCAAAATTTATAAAATACAAAGTTTGTGTTGCTCACCAAAACACAAACAACACCCTCCTTCAAATGCCTGAGCAATCATGGCCAATAGAGAATTGGCCTCTAAAGAAATGAAATGGTACAAGGAACTCCCCCAATATATTCCACATCCAAATAGAAAAGTACCAACAAGAGGAATCACACCCTCTCATAGATGATTTGTGCCTCCTCTTTCATAGCAGGATCGAGCCTTCTCCAAACACCCAACCTCTAGAGTAGAAAATCAGGCCTTCAAATGCATATTGAATTTCCTCTCTGCAACACAGAGATTCAGGCTAGAAAAAAAAATTTATGCCAATACAATCACTTCAATCAATGCTTCACATGACTTCTAGAAATGGGAATCATAGCCTTCCATAGAGAGAGAAAGATTTACACAGCCAATCTCTAGAAAACAACTACTACAAGCACTCCTTCCCTTCAAGATACTGGCTGCAAAGATTGAATTCGCTACCTCCAATAGCAAAATAGAATGAGGAAATTTTGAAAATTTTTAAAAAAATTCAAATGTCGAATGATCTCCAACTAGTCTCAAAATCTCGGACAAAGACTCTCAAGAAGGAATTGTAGTGGGGTTGCTCTAATACCATGTGAGAGCAGCACACCTAGGATGACCAACTACAGAAATAAACTTCACAGGGATGAGAGAAAATAATTCACTGAAGAGAAAATGCATTAAGAACTAGATATCTATATACTATACAATGCACACCTTATAAAGGTAAGAAAAAAATAGTATCGGGTAAACAACCACCAAGTATGGGAAATATGGGAAAAAAATAATCAAAAATTATTTTCCCTAAGTTAAAACTTAATTACTCTAACACTTACGAAAGGATTCCTCTTCTTTCCTAGTCTAGTTAAAGTGCTTTGTTTGAATGTGGAGGCACTTGGTCCTATGAATTATGTGGATTCTTATTCTACAAAGGTTCTTTTTCTTTGACTTCAAGTACTCGCTTTCTATGATGGTCTACTCAAGGAAATTTTAGGTTTGCATGGGTTAGGTGGGATTAAGTTTGGGCACGTAGATGTGGCATAATTTTCCCCTTGTTTAACTATTATGTTAGTGTTAGCCCTTTTTTGTTTATTTCTATGGTAGTTAGTAGACCATGACAAGGGGTTATCCTAGAACTTTTCTTCCTTTTATTGCAATGGTTTTGTTATGATATTTCTTATAAATATTTGTAAAAATAAAAAAATATAGCACAACACTTTGAGAGGGCGGCCTCTAATAATCAGATAATAATATTGAATTCAATAGTGTATGATATGATGATATGGTAGATATTATCTTTATTATTTATAGGTTGAACTATGTAGGGGCATACCCTTTCATCCTAATTAAGAGGTATTAGTGTATTAGCTAATATTTATGTTAGGGTTAAGCATGCCACAAGTTCTTATCCTAAGTAATATACAAAACATAAGTTTAGAAATGTATCATATTAGGATCATAACATTCCCTTCCCTTTTAAAAAAACAAATCACTCAATGCTTAGCAACTATAAAATATTTTGTATAAATCATTTATCATTCCATGTCGCATCTTAAATTGCAAATTATTCTAGTCAAGATTAGTAAATTTGAGGTGCCTCTATTTTCCAATCTAATTTGGGAAATCCCATGATTTTTTAATATATTTTGTATGAATCATTTTTCCATAATATTAGTGGAAATTGCTCAAAGAAACCATAAAAATATGCATTCTTCATTAGTTTATCCACAACAATCTATATTACATAGATACTATTTGTCTTTGGCAACCCCATAATGAAGTCCAATATACTTTCCTAGTGTTGTATTAGAATGCTTAATATTTGCAAGAGGCATGGAATCTATTGGTTATTTTTTTATAACCAAAATTTCTCTCACCACTTGCCTATGAATCTGCTAGAACTAGATAATCAGTAAGGTTAAGGATTGTCCAACATACAAGTAAGGATTATGAGGCCCTTATTTCTACTCTTTGACCTCTATGAAACCTAGGAGGGTAATCCTTGTTATGTTAATATAATATTCATTTGATCAAGAACATTTCTACACAGAGATAAATTATAATAAAGTGCAAATAGATAACATTCATTAAAGATTTGGCTGACCTTTAAACAAATTACTATCTATTACAAGGAATAAGATGATACTTTAGATTGGTATGTTGTAACTGAAGGTGTTTTAGATGATTTTCATTCTCATTTCAATCCCTTGGTCAAGTGCATGACTAACTCATTTATCTTTAGGATAATCAAATAAAAAGATTAGTGCCTTGTTTTGGGGTAATGAGCTCATATTTTTAATATCCACTAATACCCTACCAATTTGACTTAGTAATTGATGGACTATTGATATACTACATTACAATATTCAACTCACTATGCCTAAAACACAACTACTTATCAATCCTATGCTCTTTCCTTATGAATGTGTGACCTCATTTTAGCATCTAATCAATTCTTTTAGTGAAAGAAAAAATAAAATAACTCATTCAATTAAAACAATTGAAGACAAACGAAAAGATCATTAACCATTTCATTTATAATCAAGAAGAAAATTACATAGGAGAGAATGTTCTTTTGAACTAGCATTTTCATTTATAATCTATTGCTACTATAAAACAATTTGAGATCATTACAAGCAAACTAATACACTAGACTCCCTACTAACTAATTCATCTGTGCATGAATTTACAATCTACTCCTTCATGGGCTTAGTTTTCCCACTTAAACCATTTTGAGACCAAAAAAATTGAACTCTCTATAACTATCCTTGATATCCCATTTATAGAAGAATGGGAGCAAAAATCTTTAGGCTGAATTACCATTTTAATTACATTTCATCTGGAACACATTTCATTTTAGGTTTAGAGACCTCCTAGATGGTTACACTTTGTCATTTTAGAGTAGGGGAAAGCAAAAGACAAAACTCCACATAGTTGGTTGAAGCAAACTAGCCATCCTTCCAAAAAGTGTTATTCATTGTCACAATAGTACCAAAATCCCTTGTCCATATTCACCAAAGAATATTTTCCATCAATACCTACGAAAAAAACTTATATACTAACTGGAAAAGGAATATTTTTCATTACAACCATGAAGTCCAACACCTCTCTTTCAAATAAGCCAAAAATATTTCCATGTCAGCAACAAAGAAAAAAAATGATACACATGTTGAAGAGGATGAGTTTGTTGTAGTAGAAATGGTGTCATAAAAAATAAAAATAGCGTTGGGACACTACTTTGATTCATTAGCATTGGAGTATGACTACCCTCTCCATGTTCACGCTGAAATTGGAGGAGCTACTACTCCTCCCTCATTGGAATCCTCATATGGTACCAAAGAAAGAAGGTAACAACCATACTTTGGGTTAGTATCTCCTCCATTGCCTGAAGGGTTGTCTAAAATATGAATGAGAGAGTTGTGCCTCCCTAGGTAAGTCTTACAGTACTTATTCTTCTCCTTTGATTTCTTCTTAGGCATGATTGATTCCTTCTTTCTATACTTGACCAATTCTCTTGAAACAACCCTGCTTCTCAAATTGTAGGTGCTCTTGACACAACCCTTCTTATTTTTACCATGAGCACTCCTCCTGCCCTTTGGTGTTGTAGAGGCTCCAATTGTTTCTTGTTCAAAGTTAGATACATCCTCTTGAAATTAAAATACAATAAGTCTTTTGGACCTTCTAATTGGTTGGACAGACACACTCGACTTACCCATTCTTTCAGGACATAGGGTAAGGACTAGTGAATCTTAACTGTGAGAAGACTTACTGGTTTAAGATCTTGAATTGAAATTGTAGAAAAGAAATCCTTAGACCTAGATAATTTCTATTAGTACCAGTGATAATTACAAATAATCAAAACTCTCAAGCCACCTAATGCATCAGTCAAATAGAGCTCATATGAAAATCAACTTACCTGAGATAAACACTTCAGTACCTTTACAATTAAAAGCCTAAGACTCACATGCCTCCTCTTTGGATCACACTTCTCAATTCTTGATGACTACAAATGGTGAGATAAAATGATAGATAGTTTGAATTAAGTTGATCAATCAGGAGCATCTAGCCATCAATGATCAAGGAGAGCTTCGTGTGAGCGAGATGATAACTTAGCCACTCAGCTTTGAATCTAGGTCGTCGATCCTTTTGGATTTGAAACACCATTAATGTCGATCCTCAAGCATCACTTCTAACTTTTACAACTTGTGCCTCTAAAATGATGATACCACCTTAGAAAGTTGTCACATTTACCATTAATTTCATTAGTCATCTTTAATCTAACAATCATCATGCATTTCCATCCTGGTCCATGCCTTTTCATTTACATCAATGAGGTACAAAGAGCTAGCAATGAAAATAATATTCCCTCTAATATCCCATCACCCGTCACAGGTCTTCCTTCCCTTTCTAGAGTTCAATCAATGACTTGAGCACAAGAATGATGAAATCTCGACCATTGGATCACCGTCTACCTCTAGCAATCTTGACCTTACATTGCACATCATTGATCTATGTTTCAAATTCTACACCACATTAGCTATAGATGAAAATTAGTGATGGAACCTGATCAAGCCATGTGCATCTTCATTCAAAATCAACAACACAAAAATATCGTTCATTCACCCCTTTCAAAACAATTACAACTCATTAGGATTAGGGACATCATCGCTCATCACCAATTTGAAAAAGATAAGTGGGCAACTATTCACGATGAGTGATGGAAAGTAATACAAAGAGTCCTAAAGTCATCACACATCATTACTTCAAAACTCAAAACCCAGGAGCAATTAGTGATTGCAAAACCTTCAGCAATATAAAGAGAAACATTGTTCATCACTAATCATGGATGCAAATTAGACATTCATAGGGCTATCTGTGATGAGCAAAGGACAAAACCGATAGATGAGACTTAAGTGAAATAATTTGCACATGTTCATAAGTTGTATTATAAAAGGGGACCACCTAGGACAACGTATAAAAATGCCTTAGAAAACTTAAACCATGTTATTTCAAAGGATGTAAAGGCTTAATAAGGTCAATCAATCAACCTTAAATAAAATAAATATGTCTCGCCTAGGCACAAGGAGCCGGTAATTTCACGGGCTTCAAAGGCTCCAGATGTTTTTAACATAACTAGGTATGGTAAATAGAAGGTCAATGATAGATAATAACATTTAAAAAGGTCAAAGACTTTAAGGTTTTTAAGAGAGATCTTGACAACAAAATCTCAAAGTAATAATAATGAACAAAACCCTAGGTTTAGATACTTCAAACTGGCTAAGTTTTAAAAAATTTAGAGATGAAAACAAATATTCTTTTGAGGTTCCATCAATCGCTCTAGTTCGGAATGTCTATTCTAAAGGAACCTTCAAAAATTTTCAAATCTTGAATGCCCATGATGAAAAAAAGTTGATTTGCACACTCAGAAATGTCCCTGAAAGAATTTTCCCCACTGACCTTCTTTGGAGGGTTGTAATTCAAGGCCAGTTAGTTTTCATGTCAAATCCTTTAGCAGGCATATTCATTTCACATATATGAGCACGCATGTCTAATTTCAGCCTCCTATGATGAGTTTTGATAAGGTTTTGGAGAACAAAGCTAGAGGGTTCTAGGACTGTTTTGCTATTTGCAAACTCTCAGTTATACAAAGTGGCTTGTTCGAGTGGATATTTCATAGTTGGATGATCATCATGACAAATATATTGATTCCTTGCATTCCCCCAACATTCATATTCTCCCTAGTCTGGTTTTAGAGTCTCAAGATCAAAGTTGATATTTTTACCAAGTCGAAAGCAAATGCAGTTTGTTCTATTTCTACACTTGCATTTTAGAATGTTTCAAGGAGGTCAAGTTTGACCCTTAATATCTGATGAAGAATGTATATTGAAGGAAAGCCCTCTTTCACACATACTCAATGGACCTAAATGATTTAATGTTTCTAGTGGTAGTTTTCCAGGAGAAGATTTGGTTATTTTTTGCGATGGTGACTTGGTCAAACCTAATTGGTTTTAGATAGGTTTAGTTGTAGAAAAGTCTAACTAAGTCACTTTGGATATTAATATCTAGTACCTCAGGATGAATTTTACCAAGCCTTTTGTTGCACTAAATTTATGGTTCAAATTTCTATATGTATGCTCAAGTTTAGGCTCCCAAGAAAAGTTTTGATGGGTTATTTAATGTTTTTCTAATCGCAACAGGGCCAAAATTGGTGTTCCGAAAAGTTTCAAAGTTTGCAATTCTATATGAAAACCATTTCTCATTTTGGTCCAAAACATCTCCAACTCGATTCTCGTGAAAATAAGAGATCATATGATGCATTATTTTAATGCATTTCAATCATGACAAAGGAATCTGGTAGGTCAGTTTACAAAGAAGGTCCTAGAAATCTCTCAATGATGCAAATTTTAAGGAAATGGGTTTTCTCTAAATAATTGATAATGTCTCTATGCAAATTTTCATAGCTCCAATTGTCTCAGTTTACGTGCATTGAATTTTCCGTATTGGGGTCACAACCAAAATTAAACTTTCACTATTTCCTAATATTCAAATTACACATATTCAAAATATTTTAAGTATTTTAAATACTTGTCAAAGGAAAAATGCATGAGAATTGAGGGAAATTAGGGAAAGCTTAATTATTTTCCATGGTTTATAAAGTCAAAACTTTAATAAATTACTCTCCTTGCTAGCCTATCAAGGCTTTTGCTCACAACAAAGGAGAGTCACAGGGAAGCGGGGAAGTATGCTGGAAGCATTATTTGGGGAAATTTTTGGTCTGGAATCTATTTTGTTGAGAGGATTGATTTCTTTCCTTCCCTTTGGTGGTCTTTCTGAGGCATTTTAATGTAGATTGATATGCGTTGTTGTGAATGGGCTACTAATCACGTTTTTGTCTTCCAACTATTTTTGGAGGCTCTCTTTGGCCCAAATTTTCTGCCTCATGCTTTAAATCCATCCCCTGACCATTCCTAATTCTTGGGAAGAGTTTTTAAGCATGTTTGAAATGAATTTTTAGTGTCCGCAACCATAAAAACGCCCTTGCATTATGAAAAACGACTCAGTGATGATAAAAACTTGAAGAGGAAGCTGAAATTTGTTCTCTATGATCTTAGAGATGTGGGAGCAATCAAGAAAGAGATTGAGTGGAGGATAGGATTGTAGATTGACTATTGTGAACATTTTCTTAATGCCATTTCAAATAGAAGCAAAGCTTTCCCTGCTAGACCATGAGAGCAAGTGCTGACAGTAGGACATGAGGACAAGAAGCGTGGATTGGTGGTAAGGATTGTAGTGGTCATAATATTTAAACAATAATGTAAATGTTTAAGCATTATAAAATGCTTTTCCTTCCAACCCATGTATTTGATAATGCCATGCAAGAAAAGCAACGGGTGTGTGTGGCAGCCAAGGTGGGCCCAAGCAAGATGCTTTCAAATGAATATAATAATGCTCAACATTATTATTATTTGGGTTTATAAAGGATTAAGGGAATTCAATTATAAAAAGGGGGTTTTAAATGTTGTTGGGAAAATAAGATATAAAGTGAAAACAAAAATCATAATGAAGGTTTTTATTTTTGCTTGACAATGTTTTTAAAATTTATCCATTGTAAAAACAAAGCCTTTAGGTAAGAAGTAAAATAAAGACGAGCCATAGGTAAAAAAATATATTTTTTCTAGAGGGATGAATTAAATATTCACTACAAAAGCAAAAAACTCTTGGCTAGGCATGAAATAAACATTTTCTATGTTGGGCAAGAAAATATGAAAGATGCATAGGTAAATCATTTTGTAGCCAAATATAAGATAAATCAAAGTCTTCATTACAAAAGTGGGAATATTTTATTTACTAAGAATGAAGAAATAATGTGCAGCCAAGAAAAGCAAGGGCAGAGTAAAAAAGATTTTGTGAAGGAAATAAATTATTTGTAGCTATAGGGAAAAACAAATGGGTGAAGATATTTCATGGTCATGGTAAATTTCAGAGTGAAGGGCGTTGTCAATGGAAAATAGATATTTTTCAACTACAGAATAAAGAAGAATGATGACTCTTCAAGGT
This sequence comes from Sequoia sempervirens, assembly GCA_007258455.2. Lineage (NCBI taxonomy): Eukaryota > Viridiplantae > Streptophyta > Pinopsida > Cupressales > Cupressaceae > Sequoia > Sequoia sempervirens. The sequence continues at coordinate 30,976 of VDFB02001108.1, read as the reverse complement.
GGAGAATATTTTTCTCTTAGATGGCAAGTGAATGCAAGATGCGTGAACCAAGGTGTAGATTGAAGTTTCTTGAGGAAGCAAAGCTAGTTACAAATCAACAAAAGATGAAGGATTGAGGTGTCAATTGTAGATGTAGTTTTAGGGTTTTTCCTTCTTCTATATCTTTTCTTTCCTTCTCATTTGTACATGTTCTAAAATTTTAGTTTAGGGGAAGGAAATAGAGAATGATTAGTTGGGAATTGGGGTTTTACTTACAGTAAATGGATGTATAGACTTTTATGATAGGGTCAATTAGTTTGAGAAAATCAATGAAGATATTTCATAAGTTATCTCCATTTTGTGCTCTCAAATTGCATATGGATTAAATATATCAAGGATATGCTAATTTGTCATTGCAATCTCTTTGTAGTTGTGTGATTTGTGTTTGGGTTTCTTCAAGTTAAGAATTAAATTTTGTATGCAAATTACTATGGGTTTGAGGGAATGAAATGGATCTGTAAGTATGATTATGTAATAATATGAGAGGTTACATTAATGTAAAGCATTAATTGCTAAATGGCCACCAATTTGAAATAAGTTGTTTAAACTTGCATTCATGATCTTAGATTTGACTCCATGCCTTAGGATTAGGTACTGATCTGTGATATTGCCCAAATCATTTTAAATTTCAATGAATATTTTCTTTGTTGTTTAAGTTATATATGTTCCTTGTATCTTCATGGTATTTGAAAGAGTATAGAGGTTGAATTTGAGAGAATTTTTATCTAGTAACCCTCTATCAGTTTAAGATGAAGATATCTAAATTATGTGTTCTTAGAAATGTTCAATGCAAATGGGATTGTGCTTGAACCTAGTAGAATATAAAATACCCATCACTCATATACCTAAGAACTATCTAGTTTCATAGGTCTGTAGTTTGTTGCTTGGCATAAGTTTATCTTAAAATTAGACCTACAATTAGGAGCAACTTCTCGAGTGTTGTGGAGCTCAAAGTGAAAAAGGCTTTTGTGGCTTGTGGATTTTTTTGTATTCAACCTATTAATAATGTATATTTCATGTCCTAAATAGTGCATCCCCTAGTTTAGGAATTGTGTTTCTCCTTAGGGTTGCAAGTTGCAAGAAAAAGAAAAAAACAAATTGGTGACTCTAATACGGATAACTTTGAAATTTGGTTGTAGACTGCCTTGTCAAAGAGTCATTAAAATAATGAAGTATTATTTGTAACCAGAGGTTGCAAATTGTGGAGTCTTATTTTCTCATCTGAGTCACCAACATATTGGCAACTCTACTAGGGAATCAGTTGAAAAAAATCATTTAGTTTGATGATCTGTAGTTTTGGGTCAGATGATCCAAGGACCTGCATACTTGAAGGAGATTGCTACAATGTTTCTAATGTATTATTTAAGTTTGGTTCTCTATTGGTGGAGAGAACTTATAAATACATAGATCTTGGAAGAATTTTTATGTTGCTTGAAGATCTCTTCCTCTTTCAAAGAGGTTGGGACTCTACATAATTTTCTACATCATTGGAAGAGTTGGTTGGAGAAATTCTTAGGTATTCTTCTATTGTAATATTTTTGTATGAAGGTTTTCAACAAATGTTCTAGTTAATACTGTCCCTTATCAAGTATTTTAAGATACTTGTAGAAAAGGGAAATGAGAAAGTAGTATATTCTAAAAAGGATATTGAGAAGATACTAGTTGTAGAGCGAATAAATTCTTATTTGAAAATATGAATTGATGTCCTAGTCCTCCCTCTAAAAGCAATAATATCATCACTAGGACATAGCCATGTCCTCAAAGGAAGGTGTCCACTAGTGAAAGATATGATCCTCTAGATTTTGGTAAAATCCAAGGTTACTCACATTCTATCCCAAGAAGAAATAATTAATATTTTCCTAAGTTCAAAGGAGGTTTTGAAGAATCGACATTAAGGCATGTACAAAGTTTCATTGATCTTATGGAAGATTATCAAATTGAAGAAGAGGATGCTATCATGATTTTTTTTGTAATAACTTTAGAAGATATTGCTAAATATTAGTTTTCTAGTCTACCAGTGCATTCCATATGTTCATGGCAAGAGCTTGAGAAACTGTTCATGAATGAGTTTGGTGAAGTGAATGATTACTACTTGTCTGAAGAAAGAAATCTGAATATCCAAGAAGAATATGAAGAGAAATCTAAAAATGAGGTTGAACTTATGTCACTTATTCTTGTATTGTGTGATATAAAAAGATTTGAGAATGAATCCATTTATGATTTTCATGATAGATTCATGAAATTTCTACTTGCTATACTAGAATCAGAAAGACCTGATGAGTTATTTTGCATTGATTTGTTTTGTGAGAATTTTGAGTTAGGTTTGAGCACTATGATAGCTCACTTGAAGCCTCCTAATATTAAACGTATACATCAATGGCTTTCAATGAGTGAATAAATGATAGATAAATATGGACGTAATCTCATAACTCAATTATGTGATGAAATTTTTTCAAGACTTAGTCCAATGGATGCAGATGGTATAGAAAAAGATGATGATGATGCATCATTAGGTGGTAAGGATTTTATTTCTAAACAACCCATGGAGAAAATGTACCCTAATGAAGATTGTAGCCATGTTGGTCATGAAGATATGGATGAAACATCTTATGTTTCTTCTATCTGCTTTGAAAATATAGAAATAGAGAGTAGATTTTTTGTATTAGATGAGGGCTACAATGATGCAGATGATACTGAAAGTATTTTCTCTTCGATGGATTTTGAATATATAGTTGAAGATCATCCTCATTCTAAAGTTTGATGTATTCATGATGAGAACAATGGTGTTGCAGATAGAGGTTCGCAACCAACTGAAAATCACTCTTGTCTATGTAATCAAGATGATTATAATTCTATTTGTAGCACTAGTGACTGTGATTCCTCTCATGAGGAAGAGGTAGAATTAATTTCTTTAGGTGAAAAGTGTTTCAATAAGGAAAATGATGATAATATTTATGAAGCCTCACTATTGGATGATGATGGATATGAATTGGGCAATCCTTTTGAAGAAGAACTATGTAATCAACATTTCCATGGTACACTTGGTCATGGTGTGTAGCATTAATGAAAATTTTCATAATGATGAGACAAAGGATTTTGTTGATCCAAGGAATACTCTTGAAAACGGTGGTATATTAAATGCAGATATCAAAGTGAGTAATGAATTTCAGTTGGAGAAATCATTCACACGTAGTTCTAATGAAGAAATACATGATGATTTTTAGTTTGAGAGTGAAGAAGGTAGCCCTGCTGATTGTTGTAGCAGTATGCATGGAGAAGGAGATATGTATGTAAGAGATTCACTAGATGAATTGGTTTAGGTAGTTGATTATTTCGAGTGTGCATTTGTTGATAATGATGAACAAGGAATTCATATTGGTCAAGCCCACAAAAGGATAAAAAAGTCACAGCAGAACTAAACCTGGGAATTGGACATTTCAACAAGCGACTAACATCTTTTCATGGTTGTTCATTTACTTTATCAAACCAGGGTCCGTAACTTGAAATGGAGTAGCACGGTATGTGCACTAAGAACTAGTTTCCAGTCACCATCTATAGAAAATAAATGCTTAATATTAATACAACGTAAAGCTTTTTGTCATAAGCACAACTCGGCTAAAACAGAAATCATAGCAGCTATTTAGAGGACAAACTATGAACTGGCTTTATGCTGCAGGAACAGACACAGGGATGGATTCCCAATGCTACAGGAACAATACAAAGCTGAGTTTGCGTTGAAATCTACAGAAATAGATTCTAACTAGTAATCAACATGAAATGAATAGTTAATCACAACAACTTGCTACAAAATACTTACTAAGTGGGCCCCCTTAGCAAGCATCAACTTAGATTACACAAGAAGTTGACTCAAAGCTTCGTCGATTTTTATTCATATTCAGAACCAGGAGACATCGATTACTCTATTTTGAAAATAAAACTTAACATAGAACTTTGTTACTTGTTCAGCTTAATTCTAACACGTACTATTTCATCCTCATTCACTCACACAGGAGAAACAGTTATTTAAATGAAAAAGACAACTAACTAATTAATAGAGGAAGTTGTGATCATAAATACATTCTGAATCCATAGAACAAATATTCATAAATGAAAGTCTATCTGCTCGACGCGACCCAAAGAGAATATAGCATTACACATTCCCTAAATTAAAGGACCGTTTAAGCATCTTCCCAAAGACTCGATCAAAAAGTTATTACTAGAATGACTTCTTCAACAAAGTCGAGATTCTTGCACTTGATCAACTTCAGCTCCCTCCAACAATCCTGCAATAAATAACAGAGGCGAAGGAAAGCATACACACAAGTGACACATCATCTATTCATTAATCACATGTTAATCCTATTCCATTATCCAAAATCATAAGCGTACATCAGTGATGCGGGTGGTCAAAAAGGTGATTAATGAAGTTATCAAGCTGCAGGAATATAGAATTCATTGCTACAGGATACTACCCGAAAAGTATTTAATCAACAGATTTAAACAACTATTAAAAATAAAAGTAAGAGTATCAAAGTTTCAAACTATGGGCATATTTAAGGCTCATCATTCCGCCCTCTACTTATGATAATGGTGGTCCTCCAGCATTGGCTTTTCTTGTTATTTCCCTGAAATTTGTTGGAGTAGGATGACCTTGTAGCGAAGTTCCAAACTTGTAGTAAAAACCTCTGGTAAACTCCCATCTTTCATATCTGCAATTCTCTATTTTTGTATTGATTTCCTTGGCTTGGTAAGGATAGAGCGGCCACATTAAAATTGGAGGTTGGTAGGTCAGTGGTATCCATAATTCAAATCTGCTTTGCAAACCTAGTTGCATGTACCTTTCTGATGTCCTGAGCGCTACTGTAAAGTTCAAGGGGCTATGAGGCTCTGTCTTTCTTAGACCAACTATAAATCTCTCCCACCTTCTCTCAATCCTTGAAGAGGCAAGTTTCCAAAATGTATATTTATGTTCTTTAAACTCACTGTATACCTATTTTCTGATGTAAAAAATTTTCTCTCTTTCCTCAGGTTTATTGGATCCATAGGTAACTCTAAACTAGGTTCTTAAAACTGTGTGTGGGTCTGAACTTTCATCTCTGAGAAGAACAGGTTCATCTTTTTCTGTTTCTTCATATGTTTCCAATTGCCTTCCATAATTGATCTCATTTGTAGCCCAAGACATAAGTGCTCATAAATGGATATCACCTATCTAAAGAAGTTGGTTCCATTTGGTTTCTGCAGGAATTAAATAACCATGTAAATATAGTTCACACATGGAGTTCTTCGACCAATTAGGGGCCACTTGATAAGCATCATAGAATTCCTTGGTTGTTTCAATATCCGGATCCAAATTTCTGGAGATCCTCATTAATTTGAACCAAAGGAACTATTCTTTAAGACACATTGCATATGTTTTAGGTGGCGGCCTACACTCCATTATCTATCTAGTTATTTTCATCATTTTATCCATTTTTGTCTGCATATTTTGAATTTCTTGCTTTTTCCTTTCAATTTCTCTTTGCATCTTTTTCTTTTCCTCATCCCATAAACTTTGTTGAACTTTAGTTTCGACCAAATGTCAAAAACATAAAGTGTGAAATGACACATGCATCTTCTTAATGCTCAGAAATTCCAATTATGCAATCAGTAGAGTCTTTTTATACACAACTAAATCTGTGCAAACTTTAATGGGCAATGGATTATCACAAGGTATTTTAGGCAGTTCAGGCACATCTTCTTCTTGCTGTAGGATAAAAGCCTCTTGCTGTAGGATGAAGCCTTGATGTCATACAGGAGAAGATTGTTCTTCCTCATAAATTTTCTCAGCTACACAAGCCAAGTCGTCCAAACTCGACATTTTCCCTTTATCAATATTACTGGGTTGTGCTGCTTCAGGAACAACAGAGGAGCTTGGTGGAACATTTATAGATATATCCAGGGAATTATCATGACTTGACTCAGCAGAATCCTCTTATATTATGACATTTTATGTTTGAACAGAGGTTGTAGCAGGCTTAGACTGTTTTCTTAGTGAACTCCTTGGCAGTTTTGCAGGAGGAGCAACAGCAAAGGATGCTTCCCTAGTAGTCCTCTTCCTAGCTGGTATTGAAGATCTAGACTCAGTAGGGGAAGAAGAAATTGAAATTGGAGTATTAACGGGTGTTGTTGTAGGAGAGACAGAAATAGGGGAAGAATTTGCAAGAGAGGATGAGACAAAAAGTTTTTGTCTTTGAGTATGTGGGTCTGACTCAGGAGTCTACCCTGCCCTGGATGACTCACCTACAATTGTCTTTCCTTTTTCTCTTCTAGCGACATACCTTGTTTGCACACTGGTAGAGGATGTCAGTATGGAATCTGCAGGAGTGAGCACTGCAGGAGCAGTAGATTCTTGCTCTGTTTAAGTACTTGAGGACTCAATTCTCATTTTCTTTCTTCTAGGTTGTGTGGGTAATACCCTAGGAGGTTCAGGTGGTTGAAGACCTTTTCAAGCAACAAACTCATTCCAGGAAAGAAGTGAAACATCCCTTAAAGATCGCTTAGCCAAAAGTTTTATTAGGGCATGATATGTGACAGAGTTTTGTTTACCCATTTGGGTTTCATGTGCACTATTTTGCAAAAGGTTCAACAAGAAATTCAGAACATTCACTACCAATCCATGTCTCATATGACTTAACAATTTGAAATGATATGAATGTAGGTAAGAGAAACGCCCTTCACAAGTTAAATACTTGATAACAAAAATGGCGTACTCAGAGTATGGATAAGGCAGGGACGTTCTTTTGCACCCTTGCTTTGAAATTTCCAAAGGCCCATCAGCTGGTAGGGTAAACTCTACCCTAGTAGAGACAACATCCCTTCCAACAAGAAAATTTTCACCAACTGCCGGTAATCTAGTGACCTCTGAAATTCTTTCCTCTGTCACAGCCACTGTCAAGCCCCATATCATAGCCTCATTCTTTGAAAATGTTCTTAAAAATTAGCCTGCAACCTCTTCATCAAAAGAATCAATTCTCAAGAAATAATTTAACCATCCATAGTTGGAAAATGCTTGCATTAACTGAGGATCCTGTATCAAGGCATCATGAGTTGCAGGCTCGTGCCTCACCAGTTGGCCACCCATGATCAAAATCCTTTAAAAAAAAACTCAGACTGATGTTGAAAGCTTGAAAAAGACTCTTCTTTCTTACTGTACTTTCATTTTCTTGCCAAGAATAATAGCTAGACATTTGCATAAAATAATTTTAATAATTACTTAAACTAAGTAGTTAACTTGTTCTCAGGATATGGCTTCGCAATCGTACTTTTAGAAAGTACAAGATCATAACTATTTTTGGCAAACATAAATTTGGCACAAGAAAATTTGAAATTACAATACCCCCGCCCCCTACTTAGCATTCAACATGTGTCCTCACATGTGCAAGGTGATAGGATTAAAGCATGCAATTACGGTTGACGTACACGTTACAATTAATGAATAAATAGAAAGAATAAACTATGCGATAATGAAAAGATTTCGTATACCTTGAATGCAGCTCTTGGAAATGTTGTAAATGATAGTAGCGTATCATGAAATTATAGCTAGAAGATTGAATGCATGAATGAGGCGGAGTGGCGAGATTGATGACATGGCAGATAAAGAAAAGAATGATGTGATAGATGAAAAGAAATGGAGAAAAGTGGTTTCCTTTAAAAAGAAAACTTTATTATGGGTGGTCAACACAATTCTCAAAGAGAAGATGTAGGAAAAAGGCCTAAGCCTTTTGCTGTAGGAAGATCAGTTGATACAAACTTCCTCAGGAACTCCTCCTTTGATGTCAACTTATGATATAACCGTAGTTGGTGTCCATTAACCATCAATTTGAAACAGACTGGATCAATTGTGGCTAGCTGTACTGATCCATTGTCAAACACATTCTCAACTTCGTAGGGACCGAGCCAGCGTGTTGTAAGCTTACCTCGGTTTTCTTGATATCTGGAATCATATAGCAAAGCCCAATCACCAGCAAAGAATTGCTTGGTTTTGATGTGGTGATCATGCCATTTATTCCTTTGCTGTTGGACAGCTTCTGTATGCTGCAGTGCAGCTTTTCTCATTTCGTCCAAAGCATTTAGCTGCAGAAGACATTCTTTATGTGCTTAAGAAATTTCCATATTGAGTTCAAGAGTTGTCCTCAAAGTTTTATGCTAAAATTCTATGGGCAACATGGTTGTTTTCCCATAAAGCAGTTCAAAAGGTGTAAACCTAGTTGTTGTCTTCCATGTAGTTCTGTAGGCCCAGACTGCTTTAGGAAGTCTACTGCTCCAATCTTTCCTATGGAGCTGCACTGTCTTTGTTAGGATCGCCTCAATTTCCCTATTTGTAACCTCTGCCTGACCGTTGGCTTGAGGGTGATAGGGGCTGGACTTCCTATGCTTGATTTTATAGTCATTCATTAGTGCAATGATCAAATTGGATGTGAACTGAGCTCCCTGATCAATTACCAGCTCTCTGGAAACTCCAAATCTAGTGAAAATTTTCTCATACAAAAATTCAGCAACCTTGTTATCATGAGCATGAGTCATTGCCTTTACTTCAACCCACTTTGTTACGTAATCCATGCAAACCAGAATGTATGACTTGCCATTTGATGGTGGATTAATTGGTCCAAAAAAATCCATTCCCCATTTATCAAAGGGGGTGACAATTACCTATGGGTACAGTGGCATTTCATCTGACTTGGTTGGTCTTTCCATATGTTGGCATCTATCACATTTCCTTGTATAAGCTACAACATCCTTGTGTAATGTTGGCCAATAGTATCATGTTGTAAGAACCTTCATTGATGTTCTTTTTGCTGCAAAATATCCCCCACACGGTTCATCATGGCAAGCATGCAAGATATTATAAGTCTCATCTTCCCTTACACATCTTCGCATAACTTGATCAGGTCTAATATAAAACAGACAATTTGCAATCCATGAAAAGTTAAAACTTTTCACTATTAATAATTTTGTATCTTTTGGGGAAAAGTGAGCTAGTATTCTACTTGCTGCAAGATAATTGGCAATGTCTACATACCATGGAGTATGTGCAGCAATGAAAAATAGGTGTTCATCAGATAACCTATCATCAATGACTTCATATTCAATAGGTACAGTTATTTGAAGCCTTGATAAAAAATCAGCTACAACATTAGCTCTTCCTAGTTTATCAATGATTGTAATGTCAAATTCTTGTAACAACAGGAGCCATCTTGCCAACCTACCAGAAATGGCAGGCTTGTTCATCAGATACCTAATTGTTGCATGGTCAGTGTGAACAAATATCTGATAACCTGTGACATAATGCCTAAATTTATCCAAAGTATACACTATTACTAGCAACTCCTTTTCTATAATAGTGTAGTTTACCTCAGGACTTTGAAGGTTTGTGCTGATAAAATAGATGGCATGCTCAATTGAGTTTTCCTTTTGGCTTAAGACTGCCCCTATACCAAAATCAGAAGCATCATCATTTGAAAAGGAAAAGTCCATTTTGGACCTTGAAGAATAGGGGCTTCAGTAAGTAAGTCCTTTAGTTGTAGGAAATATTTTTCACAGGCCTCTGTCCAATCAAATTAAGACTCCTTAGTTAATAAGGCATATAGTGGACTAAAAATTTTGCTAAATTTTTTTATAAACCTTCTATAATACCCTGCATGGCCAAGGAAGCTTCGGACATCCTTTTGTTTTGCAGTAGTTTGTAAATTTAGAATAACTTCAATTTTAGTAGGGTCAACCTGAATTTTGGATTCTTGGAAATATGATGGCCTAGAACAATACCTTCTTCCATCATTAGGAAGCACTTTTCACTGTTTAGAGACAAATTTTGCTCTCTACACCTTTTCAATACTTTTTCTAAATTCACCAATGATTCTTTAAATGTAACTCCATAGGTAGTGAAGTCATCCATATAAATTTTCATACAGTCCTGAGATATATCAGCAAAAATACTAATTACTGCTCTCTGAAATGTTGTTTGCGCATTGCATAGACCAAAAGGCAAGACTGAATAAGCAAATGTCCCCCATGGACAGGTAAAAGTGGTCTTATCTTGATCTTTAGGGGCAATTTTTATTTGATTGTACCCACTGTAGCCATCCAAGAAGGAAAAATATCTTTTACCAGAAAATGAGTCTAACACTTGGTCTACAAAGGGTAATGGAAAGTGATCTTTTTTAGTGGCAGTATTCAACTCTCTATAATCTACACACACTCTCCATTTTCCTCCTTTCTTAGGGACAATAACTAATAGAGAGACCCACTAAATTTCAGAAATTGGATAAATAAAACTAGCATCAAGTAACTTTTGAAGCTCATTCTTAACTATTTCTCTAAGTGTTGGATTAATTCTTCTTTGAGGCTGCCGAACTAGTAAATAGTCTTCTTTTATATAGATCCTATGAGTACAAATTCAAGGATCTATTCCTTGCATGTCTCCATATTCCCATACAAAAGCTTTTTGCTGATCTTGTAGCATTTTAAATAGGACAACCTATTGAGATTGTGACATCTTGCTATTGATATTCAAATAGTGACCTGGAGACAATTCTATATGCTTAGTGAGATCACTCATAAAATCAACAGGTGATATTTGTGCCTCTTGTGGAAGCAAGTTATGAAAAATTGTAGAAAATTTAGGCAGCAAACTCTTAGAATTTAGTTGTTGCAGGAAACATTGTAGATGACTACTATTTGGATCAGATGAACTACCCGTATCAGAGTTAGACTGCAAAATTTGAAAAAGCAAGGCATCTTCATTCTGAATTTGTGAGAATGGATCAGTTTGAAGCATCATTAATTGAACCAAATAATTGGCTTCTTCAGTTTCTTCCCCCACATCTGGCCAAACAGGTAGGAACAAATCTGGTTGAGGTCTAGTCGGCGGATACAAAGCCAATTTTCTTGTGGACTGTCCATCAGAAATAGTCATATCTCCAGAATGACATCCTATAAAAGCATCAGCAATTGCTAACCATGGTCTACCTAGGATAACTGGGTATCCTCCTAAAGTTTCCTTAACATATAATATTGTAAAATCAGCTGGATACTCCCAAGATTCAAGAGTAACAATTACATCTTCCACCATTCCATCAGGTTTGACTGTGGAGCTATCTACAAGCTGCAGGACTGTAGGTGTAGACCTAATGTTTAGAATGCTCAAATAGTCCATAGTATGTTTTGTCATGACATTGATGGCAGCACCAAGGTCAATCAAAACATTTTTTACAATTTGGCCATTTATATGTATTTGTACCATAGGACTTCCAGGGTCAATGTACTTTGGAATGACTACATTTTCCAACATTATATCAGCCAATTTCCCTAAGACATGAATTGTTTTGGTATCCTTTTTCTTCTGTCCAGGCTTCTTCAAACAGGCCTCTTTAATGGATTTTTCAAAAATAGGAACATCTTTAATAGTCTGAAATAAAGGGATTTGAATTTACACATTCTTGAGCTGATCCAGAATGTCAAAAATGGGTTCTTCCATGGATTTAAATGCAGTACTTTGTAACCTCTGAGGGAAAGATAGTTTGTCTTGACTTTGCAAAATAGGCTCCTTAGAAACCGTATCAGTTATAGGCATATGCTTAGTAGGAACATTGGGCAAAATAGGTTCTTCAAGGGGATAATCTGGCATCTTAGTAATTAGAGGCAGTTGTGGAGCAGGAAGAGTAGTTCCAGACCTCAAATGGATATCATGAATGTTTAAGGCATAAGCTGAATATTGGTTAGCTTCAGCAAAATACGTGGGTTGTTATGGCTTCTGTTGTTGCTTATTATTGGGATTTGGCAATGGTTGAGCAGGCATAGGTGTTTGTTTTGGAGGGCCAGTATTTGTGGCAGTTGCTGTAGGAGGTGGCATGAGGGCCTGAGGTTGTGACTGTGGAAGCTACAGGAACCCAGGGGACTGGTTCTGCCATTGCTAAGAACCTCTCCATTGAGGACTCTGCTGCCAATTACTTTGGGGTGGGGTCCATTGTCCTTGTGGTTGCTGCCAACCTCCTTGAGGAGATTGCCATTGAGGGGTCTGATAATTAGGCCAATTTGGTTGAGATGTATTCTAAGGTGGTGGTGGTCCATATGAGGGTTGCCATTGGTTATTATAGCTAGAATAAGGATTACCAAAAGTCAAAGGGTCTTGAGGCATACATTGTCTCTGAGCCCATGGTCTCCTTTGTGCAACATAGAACACTTGATCATCATCACCTTCTACTGGCTTAAAGTCAGTAGGTAATTGCTTAGCTTCCAGATTAGCCACCATCTTGCATTTGCAGTCTCATTTCTGCTGCCTGCAATGTGGACAAAACTCGGCCAAAATTGCTTTAGTTGCCTCATGTTTCTTCTGAGCTTGCATAGTGTCCAGTTGTCTAGCCATATTGTTAATGATATCCTGCTTGAAGTCAGCCAGCAAATTTGTTATCTCCATCCGGGAAACTCCACTAAAAGAATACTTTCCCACAGTAGGTCGATGACCTCTACCTTTCTTCACATTTGCTCGAGAGTAATTAAGGCATATTTCTTAATATCATCCCAAGGCAGTTGGGTTATATCACCTCCTCCCATCAGGTCCAGGGCGTCTATACAAGTATCACTGATTCCCCTTAGAAAGAGTAGTTTCTGAGACTCTTCATTGAGAGTGTGGTCTAAATTTTTTTCAGGGAAAACAAGAATCTTGAAATATAATCCTCCAGAATTTCATCCTCCTTCTACTGAATTCTGAATATATCGTCTCCCTTACTGCCACTCTTACAATATTCCTTATATTTCTCAAAGAATTTTGTTTGCATGGTTGCCCAACTATCAACAACACCTCTTCCCAAACTCATGAACCATCTGAGAGCTCCCTCCTTCAAGGTGGAAGGAAACAACTTCAATTTGTGAGCATCTGAAGTGTAGTCATAACTATGACAGAGGATATCAAACTCAAACAGGAAAGTTTTTGGGTCCTCCATAACTAGGCCGTAGAATTTGGGAAGTAATGAAGAAGGAATATTTTTAAAGTTGTCAGTATCTCGCTAGGGAACAATGGGAAACTGAAAAGCAGGAGGTGGATTAGGTGGATTATTTTCCATATTTGCGTGCTGGAATATCAGAGCAAATGGATTTTCCTCAAGTTCTTCATCAGCTGGGTTAAATGGTAGTTCAACAAACAGGTTTTTCAGGGAGGAACCTTCCCAGTGCGTATCTTCTTCTTCTATGCATTCAATAAAATAAATGGTATTTGAAAAGAACTTGAAAATACTAAAACAACTGGCTAAACTACCGCTAACAATGACTATAGAAGGTTCTTAGATTGACACCATCCCCAGCAACGGCGCCAAAAATGGTCACGCCCACAAAAGGATAAAAAATTCACAGCAAAACTAAACCTGGGAATTGGACATTCCAACAGGCGACTACCATCTTTTCATGGTCATTCATTTACTTTATCAAACCAGGGTGCGTATACTTGAAATAGAGCAGCATGGTATGCGCACTAAGAACTAGTTTCTAGTCACCATCTATAGAAAATAAATGCTTAACAGTAATACAATGTAAAGCTTTTTATCTTAAACACAACTCAGCTAAAACATAAATCATAGCAGCTATTTAAAGGAAAAACTATGAACTGGCTTTATGCTACAGGAACAGACATAGGGATGGATTCCTGATGTTGTAGGAATAATACAAAGCTGAGTTTGCAATGAAATCTACAGAAATAGATTCTAACTAGTAATCAACATGAAATGAACATTTAATCACAACAACTTGCTACATAATACTTACTAAGTGGGCCCCCTTAGCAAGCATCAACTTAGATTACACAAGAAGTTGACTCAAAGCTTCATCGATTTTTGTTCATATTCAGAACCAGGAGACATCGATTACTTTGTTTTGAAAATAAAACTTAACACAGAACTTTATTACTTGTTCAGCTTAATTCTAACACATACTATTTCATCCTCGTTCACTCACGCAGGAGAAACGGTTATTTAAATGAAAAATACAACTAACTAATTAACAGAGGAAGTCATGATCATAAATACATTCTAAATCCGCGGAACAGATATTCATAAATGAAAGTCTATCTGCTCGACGCGACCTAGAGAGAATATAGCATTACACACTCCCTAAATTAAAGGACCGTTTAAGCATCTTCCCAAAGACTCGGTCAAAAAGTTATTACTAGAACGACTTCTTCAACAAAGTCGAGATTCTTGTGCTTGATCAACTTTAGCTCCCTCCAACAATCCTGCAATAAATAATAGAGGCAAAGGAAAGCATACACACAAGTGACACATCATCTATTCACTAATCACATGTTAATCCTATTCCATTATCCAAAATCATAAGCATACATCAGCGATGCGGGTGGTCAAAAAGGTGATTAATCAAGTTATCAAGCTGCATGAATATAGAATTCATAGCTACAAGATACTACTCGAAAAGTCTTTAATCAACAGATTTAAACAACTATTAACAATAAAACTAAGAGTATCAAAGTTTCAAACTATGGGCATATTTAAGGCTCATCACATATTTTGTTTGATGATTTACCTTCTAATTCTTTTGCTAACTTTGAAGTTATCATTGAATGATTGAGTGAGGATATCATTTATGTAGTTGTACATTATAGTGGAAATGTAGAGACAAATGTTAGTATAACTAATGACATTTTCTATGATGAGTTTGCAATTGAAGAATGTGACTGTGTCAATCACATGGATGCATATGAGGACCTTTTTTTTGGATCTGCAATTCACAGTCCTCAGGACTAGTATGCTTCAGATTGTCATCTTGAGGCAATAGGAGGTGATGTTGATTTTGATGCTTCTTGCAGTAGTAAATATGTTTTAAATAGTCATTATGAGGAATTTGTTGTAGAAGTAAATTTTGACTCATCTAAACTTGCTCTTAAAAAATTCATGTGTTTTAACATTACTAATGCTAATAGTCTTATCTATGAGCTTGAAGTAGGAAACATTATTTAGGATGTTGATACATTGTTTTAATGCTATGATTTGAATGTGGATGAAAGTATTACGAGTGTTGATGACTCTTGTTTTCAGAACATTGAGGTATGCAATAATGTGACTAAGTTGTATTTTTGGGATAATGATACACTTGAACATGATGCAATTTAGTTGAACAAGTTTCAAATGTGTGAACACTCTTTTCTTGACACACAAGAGGATTACACATTGTTTCTAAGGCACAATTTATTTTTTGAGCTTAATCATTGTGAGGGAATCGGTAAAAGTGATAAGACTGTGCTTTTAGATAGCCTTCACCACTATCCTCGCATTTTTTCACTTTCCACGGAATCATAAAATGAAATGAACGACAATGATGCAACCTGTCATTTGGTTGCCATGTGATAGTAAATCTAAATTCAAAGGTATTCAGACACCTACCTTTGCAAGAATGAAGTTACTCAAGTTGTTGTGGTGTTATAGAGGTGAGTACAGATTAAAGGAGATCAACTCTTTTAATAGACTGGTGTTTGATAGGGGTAAGAATTGAATTCCCTTTATCATTTGGTGGCCTAGGGCCACCAAATGAGGTTAAAAGGTTGAAAGTAAAGACTTTGTCACCCAATGGTTCTGGCACTTGGTCTAGTCTCCCAAAGATTTGGAATCTCAACATGCCCGCAAAGGGCATGCATCTACAATCACAACCACTGATGACACCTTTAAAATTTTCAAAATTTGAATTCCCATGATGAAAAAAGTTGATTTGCACACTCAGAAATTCCCCCAAAAAATTTTCCCCAATCACCTACTTTGGAGGGTCGTAATTTGGAGCTAGTTGATTTTCATGTCAAATCCTTCAGCAAGAATATTCATTTGACATATGTGATCATGCATCTCTGATTTCAGCCTCCTACGATAAGTTATGATAAGGTTTTGAAGAGAAAAGTTGGAGGGTTTTGGGATTGTTTTATTGTTTGCAAACTCTCTATTCTATGAAGTGGCCTCCTGTTTGAGTGGATATTTCATAGTTGGATGATCATCACCACAAATAGATTGATTCCTAGAATTCACCCCACATTCATATGCTCCTTGGTCTAGTTTCAAAGTCTCAAAATTAAATTTGATATTTTTACCACGTTGAAAGCTAATGTAGTTTGTTCTATTTTTACACCTACATTTCAGAATGTTTCAAGGAGGTCAAGTTTGACCCTTAATATTTGATGAAGAATGTGGATTGAACGAAATCCCTCTTGCACATATACTCAATGGAATTAAATTATTTAGTGTTTCCTGTGATAGTTTCCTAGGAGAAGATTTGGTATTTTTTCAGGATGGTGACTTGGTGAGCCCTAATTGGTTTTGGATAGGTGCAGTTGAAGAAAAGTCTAACTGAGCCACTTTGGATATTAATATCTTGCACCTTCAGATGAGTTTCTTCAAGCTATTTTTTGCACTAAATTTTTGGTTCAAATTTCTACAAGTATGCTCAGTTTTAGGCTCCCAAGAGAAGTCCTGATGGGTTATTTAATTGTTTTATGATCGCAATGGGGCCAAAATTGATGTTCCAGAAAGTTTCAAACTTTGCAATTCTAAAGGAAACCTATTTCTCATTTTGGTCCAAAACATCTCTAGCTCTATTCTCGTCAACATTAGAGATCCTGTAATGCATTACTATAATGCATTTTGGTCATGTCAAAGGCATCCAGTAGGCCAGTTTACAAAGGAGGTCCTAGAAATCTCTCAACAATGCAAATTTTGAAGAAATGGGTTTTCTATAAATAATTGATAATCTCCCTACACAAATTTTCATTGCTCCAGCTTTCCCAGTTTGCATGTGATGAATTTTCCCTATTTGGGTCGCAGCTAAAATTAAATTTTCACTATTTCCTAATGTTCAAATTGCACATATTCAAAATATTTACAATTTTTTAAATACTTGTCAAAGAAAAAATGCATAAGAATTGAAAGAAATTAGGGAAATCTTAATTATTTTCCAAGGTTTATAAAGTCAAAACTTTTATAAATTATTCTCCTTTTGAATTACTCACGATAGAAGAGAGTCACGAGGAAGTGGGGAAGTGTGTTGAAAGCATTGTTTGGGGCATATTTTGGTCTGGGATCTATTTTTCTGAGAGGATTGATGTCTTTCCTTCCCTTTGGGGGTCTTTTTGAGGTATTTTGATGCAGATTGACATGTGTTATTGTGAATGGACTACTAATAACTTTTTTTATCTTCCAGCCAAATTTTGGAGGCTCCATTTGACCTAAATTTGTTGCCCCATGCTTTAAATCCATCGCCCAACCATTTCTAATTCATGGGAAGAGTTTTTAAGCATGTTTGGAATGAATTTTGGGTGCTTGCAACCATCAAAATGCCCCTGCACTAAAACAACTTAGTGATGATAAAAATTTGAAGAGGAAGCTGAAATTTGTTCTCTGTGATCTTAAAAAGGTGGGAGCAATCAAGGAAGAGCTTGAGAGGAGGATAGGGTTGTAGGTTGGATACTGTGAACATTTGCTTAATGCCATTTCAAACATAAGCAAAACTTTCCCTGCTATCCTATGAGAGCAAGTGTTGACAGTAGCATAGGAGGATGGGAAAGCAAGGATTGGTGGGAAGGACTACAATGGTCATAATATTTAAATAATAATGTAAATTTTAAGCATTATAAAATGATTTACTCAATATCCTGTGCAATTGATAATGCCATGCAACAAAAGCAACAGATGTGCAGGGTAGCCAAGGTGGGCCCAAGAAAGATGCTTTCAAACAAATATAATAATGCTCCACATTATTATTATTTGGGTTTATAAAGGATTAAGGGAATTCATTTTAAAAAGGAGGTTTTAAATGTTGTCGGGCAAATAAGAAAAAACCTCTTTGTTGGGCAAGAAAATATGAAGGATGCACAGGTAAATCAATTTTCAGCCAGATATAAGATAAACCAAATTATTCATTACAAAAGTGAGAATATTTTATTTACTAGGAATAAAGATATAATGTGCATCCAAGAAACGCAAGGGAAAAGTAAAAAATATTTCACAAAGGAATACAATTATTTGCAGCTGGAAGGAAAAACAAATGGGTTAAGATTTTTCACAATTAGGGTAAATTTCAAAGTGAAGGACTTTGTTAGTGGCAAATGAATATTTTTCAACTATAGAATAAAGAAGAATGGTGACTCTTGAGGGTGGAGAATACTTTTCTATTAGATGGAAAGTGAGTGCAAGATGCATGAACTAAGGTGCAGATTGAAATTTCTTGATGAAGCAAATGCAATTACAGATCAACGAAAGATGAAGGATCCAGGTGTCGATTGCAGATGTAGTTTTAGGGTTTCTCCTTCTTCTATATATTTTATTTCCTTCTCATTTGTAAAAGTTATAAAATTTTGGTCTAGGGGAAGGAAATAGAGAATGCTTAGCTGGAAATTAGGGTTTTACTTATAGTAAACGAATGCACAGACTTTTATGACAATGTCAATTAGTTTGAGCAAATCAATAAAAATATTGCAGATGTTATCTCTATTTTGTGTTCTCAAATTGCATATGGATTAAATATATCAAGGATATGTTGATTTTTCATTGCAATCTCTTTGCAGTTGTGTGATTTGTGTATGGGTTTCTTCAAGTTAAGAGTTAAATTTTGCATGAAAATTGTTGTGGGTTTGAGGGAATGAAATAGATCTTTAAGTATGATTATGGAGTAATAAGAGAGGTTACATTAATGTAAAGAATTAATTGTTAAAGGGCCATTAGTTTGAAATAAGTTGTTTAAATTTGCATTCATGATCTTAGATTTGACTCAATTCCTTAGGATTAGGAACTAATTTGTGATATTACCCAAATCATTTTCAAAAATAAATCAAATCATTTTAAATTTCAATGAATCTTTTCTTTGTTGTTTAAATTATATTTGTTCCTTGTATCTTCATGGTATTTGAAAGAGTATAAAGGCTGAATTTGAGAGAATTTTACCCAATAACCCTCTATGTGTTTAAGATGAAGATATCTAAATTATGTTTTCTCAACAATGTTCAATGCAAATGGAATTATGCTTGAACATGGTAGAATATAAAATACCCATCACTCATATACCTAAGAACTGTCCAGTTTCATACATGTTTGTAGTTTGTTGCTTGGCATAAGTTTATCTTAAAATCATACCTACAATAAGGAGCACCCTCCTGAGTCCTGTGGAGCTCAAAGTGTAGAAGGCTTGCATGGCCTTGTTTGTTGGATTTTATTGTCTTCAACCTATTCATAGTGAAGATTTGTTGTCCTAAATATTATATCCCCTAATTTAGGAATTGCGTTTCTCCTTAGGGTTGAAGATTGCAAGAAAAAGAACCAACATGTTCCTCTAGAACAAAGTGAGAATGTAAAGTCCCAGGTGAAGTAGACTAGGCATATAGAACCAAAAACCAATGACCTGCCTCGACCAAGCAAGAAAACTAGACTAAAGCGAGTAACATATGTACAATATTCACTTGAGTTACAAGACTATACCAAGAGATCCAATCTCCATATTCTTTGAAGCCTCTTCTAATGTGCATGTTTGCAACCTACTACAACATTACTAGGCTTTAACTTTACTTGGTGGTCCCAAGCACCAAAACTTATGACTTGTACTTGCTCCTTTCAAATACCTTGTTTTTCATTGTCTATACCATGCCAAGGCTAAAAATATTCCCATGAATTACCCATCTATTGATCATGCTGTGGCAAATAAAATCAACCACTATGAACATGTTTCTGAACTTATAATTATCATTTTCATTCATGTCCAACTGAGAACTGTAATCAAGCATTAATTGGAACACATGATCAGTATAGCATTCAATCAGACTCATTTTACAACCATATTCCACCAAATTACCATCCAACTAGACAGGGAAAGTGAAACACTTATAATCCATCTAATCACTATCATCATATAAGCCGATATCAAATTCATTTTGCTAATTGAACTAAAAACCCTCATACACACTCATTTCAGGATTCCCATCTAGGGACATATATTCTATCCCTTTGAAGTGATATTGTGATTTCATTTCTATTATTCAAGGGTCATTACCATCTATCTTTTGTCCCACACCAAACATATATTCACTTTTTGTGATGAACAAGAAATTTTCATATATAGGCTTATTTTCAAATTTGTGTTGGCATTCATCAGAGTATTATAAACCAATTATGTTGACATATGCTCCACTTGCTTGGGAAATTAGTTCATTAGATCCCATATAATTCTAGCTTTTATTTAGATCAAGGTCATCCCAAAAGAAAGCATTATACATACCATCCTAGGAATCAATCAGGTAATTAAATCAAAGAATTAACTTTGTTTCAGGTTCATTAACCAAATAAGGTTTTTTTAAAAAAAAATCTATTTGGTGAAAATTTAAAATTTCAATGCATAGTACTTAAATTTTGGGAAAAATAAGAAGTAGGTGTCTGTTTGACCACCCTAACCACTAAAATGATAATATTTTTTTATAATATTTTATATATAAGTAGAGGACATGTGATGCATATTTTTTGTAATTTGTTCCAAGTAAATAATTAATTATGAATTTTTTATTTTTAAAATATAAAAACATATGTTTGACCACCTTAACTTGGTCAAAACTTCATGAAATTCAATTTTTCTTTTTTAATCCTATATTATGTGAAGCATAGAATGTGATGCATGTTTTGGATTCAAAATGTGATACCGTTGAAAGCTATAGATGTTTTCAATCAACCTATCAATTAGGACTTTAGTCATAATTCAAATAGAAAATGAATAATAATTACTTATTAAATTCAAAGTAAAGCATAATTTATATTGGTGGAAGCTAAGAATCTCCTTTCAAAACTCTTTTCATTTCATCAATTTTGGTGAAAAAAAAGGTTGTCACCACATACCCTCATATTGCACTTTTGGCCCATCATGATCCACGCACATACCCACATACCATCCTAGGAATCAAAAAATACTTTTGTTTCAGGTTCATTAACATACTCCAATCCTCCCCTCCAATCATTTCTCAACTTGAAACAAAATGCTTCAAAGGATGGATCAAATAACTCGGGATTGATGTGATCATTTGCAAGGTATTCAAGTGCACCATCAATTGATAGGTTTGTTAACTCACATGTGCTGGACTTATTGCAACTTGAACATTTCTTATTTTTAGTTGATCAAATTTCTTCACTCTTTTCCTCAACAAATTCTCTATTAAAGACTATCATGTCCATCTCTGTTACAAAAATTGTACATTCCATTTCCATTTCATACAAGCATTCAAAAACATGAACCTACTGGCTAGCATAAAAAATCCCATCATTTTTTACACTAGACTAAGGCTCAAGACATTGACTATGGATATTCTTATCTTGAACTTCATCATCAACAATACTGTGAAGACATTTCAGTTCTGATGCAGATGGACTACATTGCCAGTATCCTTCACATGGGATTTTTTCTTTAAATTGTAAGGGAAAAACCTCATGAGAAACATTATTATTACATCCTTGAGGCAAGAAGGATGCCTAAGGTCATTCTCACAAAAAGATTCATATTCCTCATGAGATTAATTAGATTTCTCATTTTCATTATCTTGATTCTCAACCTTCAAAGTTACATCAATAGTACTTGCAATTATAACAATGTCATCATCTACATTTCTACATAGATATTCATCTTATGAAACATACTTATTCATTTCTTGGATAGAACCTTGATCTTTAACAATAGGGTGAGCACCACTATTATTTTGAAACCTCATTTTTGTATGTAGTCACACTTAGCCTCCTCAACAATCCTGATCCAACCAATTATCTGATTAAAATATTGAGGTTTCAATTCCTTGGGCAAGGTGTTAAGCCCTAGCTCATAAATGTCATAGTATAGGTCAATACATATTGGATCTTTAGGTCTCAACCTTTTAGGGATTTATAAAAAGGTGTCCAATAACCTTGCTAATAATTCTTATCGTAATTCCCCCTCATGTCTCTTCATACTAGACATTATTTGAACAAACAACATTTGATCATAATTACTTAAAATTTGCTGAGGTTCATCTTGGATTTGTCCATGAGTAATATACTATGGGGCTGAATAATTTAAGTCATCAAGAGTATCTTCACTTTGACCCTCTCTTTTATCGTTAGGAACTTCATTTATATGATGTGTATTAGGACAACAAACACTTGTAGCCATATATCCCCTCATCAATGAATATTTTGTAGTATTTTCAATATCCATAGCAATGTGATATGCCTAATGTAATGTTTTGGGCTCCTTATCTCTTAACAAATGACCCATTTCATTATCAAATGTGTGTAAGTATACAACCAAAAACACTACATCATTAGGTCTCATACTTTCAGGAATGTCACCTAATGTTTTTTGCAAATATGAGATTCAAAGTTGGGACTAACTCTTCTTCTTTCCGAATATCCATGAATTTTTTTCTTATCACATTTGGAATAACCCTTTCACTAGATTTTTCTACAAATGCTATCATGAAGTTATTCCATGAAGCTACAAAATATACTAGTAAATATGAGAACCACTCTCTAGCATCTTCTTCCAAAGAACGAACAAAAAGCTTCATGACAAAATCCTCATGATTTACCTCATAATCACCCATCAAATTGATGAATGCATACAAATGTTTAAAAGCTGACTTTGAACTTTTCCCTATCAATTTAGGAAAATATTTCCTAATATCATTAGGAATCTTGTTAGGGAAACCTTGAATAACACTAAAGATCAATGTCTTATATCTCTCAATAGAGAAGTTCCTTTGATGTCATGAGAAAGGTTGCATGCCCTACATTCTTTTACTTGATGTTCCACAAGGAGATACAAGGGAATGATACATTTCTCTTGTATCCCTATTCAACACTCAAATACCAACTTCACAGTTAGTCATTTCACTACCTTATTCTTTAATTTAATCATGATTTTAAAGTGTATAACTTACTAACATTTATGCTTCAAAGAATTCTAAGAGGAAAATTTGAAAAATAAGCATACTTCTTCAACCCCATACATATATTAAAAATTGCACCTTAGAAGTATGTAAAACAACTACCACCCTTCTCCTCACTAGTTCTCAATTCATTTAATGGAACACATTTTTTTTCTAGATCATGCAATATGGCTTTCATACAAATTTACACTTTATGAAAAACAAAATGATGGAAATAGTTGGATAAGGTTGCAATCGCCTTAAATTATGCTTCTAAATGGAAAATTTTGCAACCTTGAAGCTATCATCACAATTCCTTCTAGGTTTTTGCATACAGTTGCCACCTCTATTTTTACAAAGGAATGAGCTTCAACAGCGTGAAGCATCCTTCATAGGTTAATTTCACTATGAAAATTTCACTAGAAAAGTTGCACATGAATCCTCTATATTCTCAGAGTTCTTCAACGCTTTCCCTCTAGCTTCCCCTCAAGGTACTTCATCATGTGAGCTCAAGTCTAACTTATCTTTTCTCAACAAACATTCATTCCATCATAATGGATTTCTTCAAATAATTCATATTGGTGCAAAGATCTCAGAGTTGCCACCAACACTTAGAGAAATTTTTTAATGTAAATATTAATGGAAGTTTGCTAGAAATTTAATCATAATTTGCAAGGAATAAAAGAAACATTTCTGAAGATAAACTCACTAACACAAAATATAGATTTGAAAAGTGATTTTTCTAGTAAAATATAAAACAATTCTCAACCCAAATTCTAAATGTATTCCCATAAAATTTTCAATCTCTATTTCTCCAATATTTTAGAACTTCCATGATAATTTTAAGGAAAGATGATCTTCTATCATGGTTATCTCAAGTTGCTCCCTCGTATAGTCGCCAAATCAGTTGGTTATTATTTTAGAAGCAAACTTTCTCTCACCACTTTCCTATGAATCTATTAGAACCCAATAATCAACAAGGGTAAGGATTGGCCAACATATGAGTAAGGATTCTAAGGACCTTACTTCTACTCTTTGGGATTTGTGAAGCCCATTAGGGTAATCCTTGTTATGTAAATATAATATTCATTTGATCAAGAACATTTCTACACATATAAATTGAAATAAAGTATAAATAGATAACATTCATTAAACATTTAGTTGACCTTTACAAAAATTACTATCTATTGCAAGGAATAACATGATAATTCAGATTGGTACATTGCAATTGAAGGTGTTTTAGATGGTTTTAATTCTCATTTCAAGCCCTTGGTTAAGTTCATGACAAACTCATTTATCTTCAAGATAACCAAATGAAAATACCAGTTCCTTGTCTTGGGGTAATGGAGTCATATTTGTAATAACTAGTAATACCCTAGCAATTTGACTCAATTATTGATGGACTATTGATATTTTGCATTATAGTATTCAACTCACTATGCCTAAAACACAACTACTTATCAATACTATGATCTTTCCTTATAAATTTGTGACCTCATTTTAACATTTAATGAATTATTGGAATCAAAGTAGAAATAAAATCACTCATTTAATTAAAAATATAAAAGACAAACAAAAATATTATTAACCATTTCATTTATAATTAGGAAGAAAATTACATAGGAGAGAATGTCCTTTCGAACTAGCATTTTCATTTATAAATTGATACTACTATAAAATAATTTGAGATCATTACAAACCAAATGATACCCTAGACTCCCTACTAAGCAATTCATTTGTGCATGAATTTACAATCTACTCCTTCATGGGATTAGTTTTCCCACTTAGACAATTTTGAGACCCAAAAAATTGAACTCTCAGTAATCGGCCCTAATATCCCATTTATAGAAGAATTGGAGCAACAAGATTTAGGAAGAATTACCATTTTGATTACATTTCATTTTAGGCTTAGAGACCTCCCAGATAGTTATAATTAATTATTTTAGAGCAGGAGAAAGCAAAAGATAAAACTACACATAGTTGGTTGAAGTAGACCAACTAGTCTTCCAAAAGGAACCATTAATTTTCATAGTAGCGCCAAAATCCCTTGTCCATGTTGACAAAAGAAGATACTCCATTAGTACCTATGAGAAAAAATTATATTTATACTAACCAAAAAAGGCATATTTTCCATCACATCCATGGATTCTAATACCTCTCCTTCACACCATCATAAAATATTTCCATGTCAACACCAAAAACAAAAAATGATACACATGCAAAAGAGGACGATTTTGGTGTAGTGGAAATGGTGTCATGAAAAACAAAAATAGGGCCATGATGCTACTTTGATTCTTCAACATTAGAGTATGCCCGCTCACTCCATGTTTGTATTGAAACTAGAGGAGCTACTATTCCTCCCTCATCAAAATCCTCATATGGTACCAAAGAAAGAAGGTAATGGCCATACTCTGGGTTAGTACCTCCTCCATCACCCAAATGGTTGTTTGAAACCTCAATGAGAGGGTTGTTCCTCCCTAGGTTAGCCTTATTGCAATTATTCTTCTTCTTTTCTTTCTTCTTAAGCTTCCCTGATTCCTTATTTAAAACTTGACCAATTCTTCTGAAACAACTGCGCTCCTCAAATTATAGGTGCTCTTGACACCACCCTTCTTATTTTTACCATGGGAACTCCTCTTGTCCTTTGGTGTTGTAGAGGCTCCAAGTATTTCTTGTTCAACTTTAGATATGCACTCTTGAAATTAAAACACACCAAGTCTTCTAGATCTCCTAATTGCTTGGACACACACACCTTACTCATTCTTTCAAGACATAGGTAAGGACTAGGAAATATTAATTGTGAGAATACTTACCAGTTTAAGCTCTTGAATTAAAATTTGAAAAAAGAAACCCTCAAACCCAAATAATTTCTATTAGTCCCAGTGATACTTATAGACAATCAAAACTCTCACTATCCTAGAAATATGAAACTCTCAAGCCAACTAATGCATGACTCAAATAAAGCTCATATGAACATCAACTTACCTAGGATAAGCACTTCAATACCTATGCAATTAAAAGCCTAAGACTCACACACCTCCTCTCTGGGTCACAGTTCTCAATTCTCGATGACTAAAAATGGTGAGATAAAATGAAAGATAGCTCACATTAAGTAGAACAATCAGGAGCATGTAGCCATCAATGATCAAGGAGAGCTTTGTGTGAGCGAGCTGTCAAATTAGCCTCTCAACTTTGAATCTGTGCCGTTAATATTTTTAGAATTAAAACACCATCAATGGCAATCCTCAAGCATCGCTTCTAGCTTTTACATGTTCCTTAAAAATGATGATACCACCTTATAAAGTTGCCATGTTTACCTTCACTTTCATTAGTTATTTTTAATCTAGCAATCATCATGCATCATCATCCTAGTCTGTGCCTTGTCATTTACATCAACGATGTACAAAGAGATGGAAATGAAAAGAATATTCCCTCTAACATCCCATCACCTATCATAGATTTTCCTTCCCTTTCCAAAGTTCAATCAGTGATGTGAGCATAAGCGCGATGAAATATCAACCATTGGATTATCATCTACCTTTAGCAATCTTCACCTTACATCACGCTTCAATGAGCTATGTTTCAAATTCTAGACCACATCAGTGACAAATGAAAAGTAGTGATGGAACCTGATCAGGCCATGTGCATCTTCACTCAAAATCAACAACATAAAAATATAATATGTTGTCCAATTATATTTGTTTTGAGATTGACTTTGTTTCCTAGGTTAAGGCATTGGTGTGGGTTTTATATTTGTGATATAATTTCTTGATCATTCAACAGCAATATAAATTCACAATCAAAGTTTCTATTGAGTTGTAATTGTTAACATTTCATGTTAAATGTATTATTCTCTACTCTAGATGTTAAATGTGTAAAGAATCTACCAAATTCTTGAAAGATCTCATCTATTGAGCTTAAGATGTGAGAATGCATCTATTATTTGCAATGTGCTTGGTTATTAGGTGAATGAATACATAGGTACATTTTGGGATCACCCTCTCGGGTTTTTTATAGACCAAATTGTAGGAGGAAAGTAGTATTGCTTTCACTCGTTTATTTCCTAATCCCTGCAAGTTCCTAAGAATTGGAAATGCAAATTCAATAGGCTTCTTTGAAGAACAACTTGTTTCTTAAAAAATAGCTAGCAACTTCCATGCCTACAACCAATGTGCTTAATGTTAACAATAAAATACCTACCATTACTAGTTCTACTCAAGCTTTGAGATGTACTCAAAGCCAAGGTAGAACTTCAACCCCTTCAAGTCTACATTACACATTTCCATTCCTACATACACTAGTACTCAAGTTACCACAAAAATTAAACCTACTAGTAATGTGAACACTTCCTTAGGTATTTCCATAGGGAATCCTTCTAGCTTTGTGCATTTGAATACAATATCTCCTCAACCATCCTCCCTCACAAACTTACAATTCACTTTCCCTCCACGTACATACACTACTCTTGAAGGATATTGCTTTACAATCGTTCTCTTCCTCACTAAATAATTCAATTGGTTAATTGAATGATCTTGTTGATGACTTTTACAACCACTTCCAAATTCACATAGGTCCCAAGATGACCCTAGTTGATTTAATGACATGTAAACAAAAGGATGACGAGAAAGTGATTGATTTCATAGCAAGATACCAAACACTTTATTCACAAGTAGACATTAAGATTCCTGATGTCGACCTTCAAGGAATGTTTATAGCCAACTTACAAGAAAAAATCCAAATCAAACTTGAAATTTTGAGATTCCCATCCTTTACACAATTATGTATGGCCCTTCATGATTATCAAAATACGGCTTATGGTCACAATGTGAAAAATCCCCTAATCATCCTAATAAGTTTGAATCCATAACTCAAAATAATTGCTAACCTTTTAAGATGCAAAATAGGGGCTTTTATAACTTAATTTACCTCAACCAAATCAAAAAGCTGATAACCATGTGGCTGCTATAAAGATAACAAATAATTTTTCATTTGGGGGTAGGAATAGAAATTTTACTCCTCTACCTGATACCCTTCATAATATCATGTTACAACTTGTTGAATAGAATATTCTTTCCAAGTACCTCATGTTAAAGAGTGTGATCCTAATCTACCATTGCTTGTAGGATTTCAACGAAACTCTTATTGTCATTACCACTAGAAAAATGGACATGGTATGGAATATTTTACTTAATGAGAGAATCTACTAATTTTCTAATGATTAAGGATGGGGGTATTAGTCTGAACAACACTTTTGGGAGAAGGAAAAAAAATAGAAAATCTACTCAATTATGCTCACTTAGACTTGAAACATCATGTTAAAGCTTAATACAAATAGAAACAATAAATTTTATGCAAATCTGAGAAGAGTTAAGCACTATGTACTAGTCACAAAATGAGATTTTTGGGAGACAAACTAGGACTCATTCACCCATGGGTGAATGTGTCTTTGATCAGGTATTTCAACTAGCTTTTAGGAGCCTCTGATGTCAATATGTAGCTTTTTTTTTAATCTAGGTTTCAGTGTCAGAAGTTTGGAAATAAATCATGTAGGTGAGTTTTCATGGATTGACAACAACTTTGACAACTTTTTACAAATTTTCCAACTTTTCTCTTCAAGAGATCTTCAATCCTTCTTCAACCTAAGATCTACAACACAAACATAAGAGGGATTTTTTTTTTTTTCATAAATGGGGTTTTGCCTTGGTCAAACTTTGTTACACTAATCAAACCTTGAATTGAAATAATTAAACATCAAAGGAATGATGAATGAGCAATGCTATGTTGCAACTCACCAAAACCCTGAATACACCTTTATAAATATGAAATGTTGATGTTGATCTTGCATGAAATTGCTTCAATGGATGTGGATCTTGATGCTTGAAATATGACTTGAATTCTTGACTTGATCTTTGAAACCTACATCACAATATTAGCTCAAAAAAATGCATGATGAACATAACTTTGACATGGTTCTTGAGATATTTATTGCTGCAGTAAATAACTGATAAATCTACTTCCTAATACCCTTGATCATAAACCTTTCTCTACTTTTGTTCACTACAAAATTCTAGGAAAAACTTAGACTTGGTTCGATAAAATAACCTTGTATTTATAGGTATGCATCCTTAATTTCCCAAAAATTAAACATTACAAGCTGACATAAAATTTTGAATTCAGGGATATTAAAATACTGCCAAAAAAATATTTAAAATTTGGGTTCAAAGGCCTAGGAAGGATACATTCGCCCATGGGTGAACAGGTCCCAAAAACCTATTCTGGAACACACATTTGCTCAAGGTAAGGAGTGTTATGTGTGGCATTAATTGTTGTTAGGTTTTCCCTTCAAAAAATATAATTTATTAGGATTACAGATGGAAAATAGGGATTATTAAGGCATAATTAAGTCCAATTTAATTGAGGGGCCAAAAAAAATGTGAAAATGTAAAGGAGTACAATTTCCTACACTACAACCACCAATAGGGGATGCATGTAAATGACTTTGTATTCATTTATGAGTTTTAGTATGTTGCAAATGAATGATTTCCATCCATTTAACATTTTCTTAAATTACATCACCATATAAAAATTCCAATATGAAATACAAATTTTATTACTTTAATATTAATCACTTCAAAGATTTACTTCTCAATTTTTTTAAAAAAGATGAATGAATGTTTTCGTAATAAATTTCTCCAAATTTTAATGCTTCAAGAAAATTCTCCCAGATTTAAATTTGATATCAAACATCCATAATAACACCATTCAAAACCCTTGAAAAGCCTTAAAACAAAAAAAAAAATTGTTCTCCAAGAAAAAAAATAGTTAATTCTTTTGAACCCTCCTCTCATCAAACAAAATCTTCAAACCTAGTTGAAATGATACCAAGAACCATAAAAAATTCAAGATTAATTGAAATTTTTAATTATACTTGGTCTCTAGAGAAAAATAACAAATAAATTGATGAATAGGCCTAGGCTTAGTTAACACATTGAGACCTTCAAAATTTTAGTATCTTTTCCATTTGGAAAATAATCTAGAGGTGTACCTTATAATGGGTGCTCAATTTTTTTTTTCTCATTCTCTTTATTATTAAGGAAAAATTGTTAGTGAATTATATTCAAATATTTGGCTAAGGGCTTCTAGCATTATGCAAACATCACACTTATCTCCAAAAAACCAAATGTTTATCAAACAACTGCCTATGATTTTTCCTCCCATGGCACTAGTTATTATAACACTTCCTCCTCTTCCACACACCTTAGAAAACCTTCACATGTCTTTTTATGCTTCCATTAAACTATTTCCATGAACCTACAACTTGTGCCATGATTCTCATGCCTTTACCATAGACTTCAATGGAATACCTTAGAGAACCTTATTTTTCTATGCTAGGTTTCAGAAAAAACATTATATATAACACACTCTATTGCATAACTATTGTGGATTTCAAATCTGCATATGCTTAAACCTTAACATAATATCACCATGCCAGTCATTTGAAACACATTAGATTAAACATCCCTATGAAATAATTAACCATGCTAAAATATGTAAAACTAAACAGAAAAAAAATAGCTAATTTCAAGCATATAAAAACATGATTAAAACTTTATCTCATAGTGGATTGGTGCTTCTATGGAAAGAAGCCCTTTCCCAATCCTTTCTAAGATTTATAATAAAATTCCTTGGACATGGAGTGGACAAAATCAGCTCTCCATTGAAGAGAGTAACTTTGCATGAAGATTGTGGATGGATTGTTGAAGAATAAGCCTTCTACTTATAGATTCTCAAATGCTAAGAGTGCTCAAGAGGGACCAATGTGGGATAATGTTTTAGCCAATGAGATGAAGCCACTTGTCACCTTGTGAATGGTTGAGGAATGTGCAAGTTTTGGTCAATGTGCCAAAGAGGGGGAGATTTAAATTTGAATTTGAGAGTTAAATGCTAAGTGGGGGACATGTAAGAGAGAAGTTATTGCCATGTTGGAAGGGACAA